>CP137669.1:16961251-17064053 GCA_037976565.1 Mesocentrotus franciscanus | reverse complement strand
TCATTCTTTAATAAAACTGACATTTGTTGACATTCCCCATACAGACGGTACCCCGTACACCTCGCACCATGGGGAGAGAGTATGAGCCGATTGTGGCCCGCTTTGGTCCAAAAAACTTTCTCCCACGATTTTCTTTATTTAGATCTAATTTTCTGATTTATAAATCAGATACAAAAATACTTTGTCTATTTTTCTCCTATGTACAGTTATCAATTTTTTTATGACTTATTTCTAAATGCGAAATATACAGACTTACGTATATGAGTTATCCATTTTATCTCAGAACCCAGGAAACGGCACGTTCATGCATTCGAACTGGTAATCTATGACATGACCCGCCCGATATATTTCCGGGTCAACCGACCAAAACAAGCCCAATGGCCAATCAGAGCACGTGTTTGATATTGGGCTTATGAATATTCAAACATCACCGGCTCGAGCCGGGCTGACTCATACGTAGCTATTGGACGTTCGAAAAGAAAAAATGAATATTCATCAACTTAAACCAAGATGGCTGAAAACAAATCTTGTTGACTACAAGACTTTCTCGGATTAATCATTAATATAGGATCTAAATGAGCAAGCTATCGTAAGTCAAAGTAGATATTTCTGTGTTATTTTTAATTTTAAATAAAATTCAGTGTAAAATTGCAGCCAAAGTGGATATATGAAGACGTAAAGAGTGAAAAACTCGTTGCATATCTCATTCATCGTGTCCCGAACTGAACCATTCGTTCCGCACACTACCGATAGCCTTACTTCAGTCTATGTATAGAGGCGGTCAGAGGAGCCAGATGCAATCTCAGCGAACCATCAATATCAGAGACTGAAGCTTTTGGTCTAACGTGACGCACAGAGTTCACTGAATTTAGCAAACTCCCTGTCGTTATTTATGTTATAATTTAAGTAAGGAAATCCTTTGAAATTTAAAACTTTTAGGGTTTTGCACGCCTCGGTTGAAAATTGCATGTGTCATTCGTTTGGACTGCAGATCACTGTAAAGCTTGGGATTTTTTCAATAAGTTGTTTGAAATCTCGAAATGAAATATAAAAACTCAAAATAGTTCCTGAAAGAGGATGGCAACGGATATCGGTACTTGCACTGTTGAGCAAATGTACACTCTTAAAATTGAGAATAATAAAATAAGCGATACCTTCAGCATGTATAAAAGAATGGTTCCATGAGAGAAAATGTCTGTACTGGTCTATGGGATTTCTTCTCGCAACGTTTTCACCGATAACTGAAATAAGCAACAATTTCATAGTACCGTTGCGTTTGCTGGTGCCTTCATCTACGTGGAAAGCGAATACGAAAGCTGTGATTGTTTTTCGCGCGCTCAATCTATGTATTTGGTTAATCTACTTTTTCGTTCACGTTGATCTGATCATGTGAAAATTATACAGTTGTGAACATTCCCAGTTGTGAACATTAGTGAAATTACAAATATATTTTGATTTTCTGGGACAGGATAAGATTTGTTTACATCTGTAGTGACCATATACGACCTTTGATATTTGTGTTGATCATCTATATTAAATGATATAGTTGATATTAATTATATAATCTTATTGTTTGATAGTGTGGTTTGTTCCTCATGAGATCGTCAAGTTAAAAATTACCCCCCGCCCTGGGAGTTCTACACATCAGTTGATCAGTGTCCTCTTAACTTCTTTATTAAGCAGAGTCTCGTATTGTATTGCAAATTTGGTAGTTCTATATTTCTTAGGTGCTGAATTTACGTGAAAAATGAAGTAACATGATTAATGATGAGAAACACGTCAACAAATAGGACAAAAGTTTAAAATGAAAGGCACATAAAACAATTTAAGTTTCTCTATTTGTCTTCTTTTGAACAAATAGTCGTATACCAATTAATATCTATCAACAAATTCATAATTTTCCAAAGTTATGCCATAATTATTATTCAGACATATTTTTGACAGCGCAAAATGATAAATTTTAAAAATAGTGACTACATGACATATATCTTGACACAATGTAATATCTGATAGTATAAGAACATTTCCATTTGAGTAATAGTGGATGGAATCATTAACTGAATTCTATGAATGCTGTATCTAAACGATACGGCTGGACTCAAATTAAGAAACCAAATTACATTCCAAAAAGTAGCCCCCGTCATGAAAAGAACCCCCATGAGAAACCCCAAGGGGCCCTTTTTTGTAAATTAAAAAAGAGCCCCCTTGGAAGAAAAACAATTGATGGTTGATTGTCACAAAAGTAAATACACTCCTAAACAATTGCTCATAATTTTATAACGTAGAATCGTTTCAAGATTTCGTCTTGCAAAAATATTTCTATGGTAGTTAGGAAAACAATGTGTAACAATAAGAGGTTATCATTGATCCATGGTTGAATAAGCATACATTAATGAATTTTTATTTTCATATATAAAAATTTGCAAAAGTAATATTATCATTGCAGTTTACAGAGTATTAAACAATTTCAAAATGCACTGTTTTACAATTGCAAATAATGCATTTAACCACATGTGCCATTTACAAATAAATATGGATGGAATATCAAAAAGCATTGTTTCATAATCAATGCATTCAGTCATGTGCTGTTTCACAACAATGTACAGGCACGCACAATGTCCTGTGACTTTTCAATTGGGCCATTTTGTCTTTAATATGTGCTCATTCAGCCATACAGTGATGGATATCTCTGATTTTCACACAAAATGTACCTAACGACTCTGATGACATTGTGATACATTTTAAGGGTTTCGAAATTATGAGCAATTCTTCAGGTGGTAGTTAGTTACTTCTTGTGTTCTGTTTACATGTACATGTATGTGTAAATGTAGTGTTACCACCTGCAAACAGATTGGCACATTTAAATCATTTTTTCTTTAGGCAAATTTCAATTAAAAAAACCATGAAAATACAAAACAAATGTCTGATATATTTTGTTCACTATTTATGTCTATATTACTCCTTTTTGTTGGGGTAAATGCGCTTTTTTTTACTAGTATAGAGTCTATAGACGGCATCAAATCGACTAAAATTAAGAATGGATTTATTATTGTACATGTGTTAGGTCCACACGATCTGGAAGCGTCATAGTGTAGTGGTTCTGACTCACGTCTTTCAATCATAAGGTCGCGAGTTCGAATCCCTCTCCAGGACGTTGATTTCCTTCAGCAAGAAATTCATCCACATTGTGATGCACTCCACCCAGGTGAAGTAAATGGGGACCTAGCTGGTAGGAATTTATTCCTTGAAACGCAGAGCGCGTGACAGCTGCTCTGCTAAAGCCATGCAGGGTAATTATGCTGGATTATTGCAGAGCGCTGAGACTTCCAACAAAGTAAGAGTTATGCGCTATATAAGCAAAAATCATTATTATAATTATATATAGGATAGCATTCACCAACTTCTTTTGTTTTGTTTTACCAATCCACCATTCAACATGTCAACTCTCAAGTACGTCTTTTCAACACCTTATATCGCTCACACAACGCACGCGAAAGGCCGCCAAAGGCGGCCCTTTCGCAAGTTATTTAAGTATCAAGTTGGCAATGCAACAACAGTTTTTGTTGCTTACCACGTGTCTTAGCATTTTAGCTAGAACTAACATCGCGGATTCGTAAGAGGTCAGCGTTTTTGTAATGTAAATCGCACCTTAACTAATTATCATCAGAAACATGTGGAAGGTAAGCAAATCGCTATCGCTCCGGTATCAAAATGTCATATTTTGTTTACATTCTTGACCGACTTCAAAGTAGTTTGTATGAGAAGAAAGAAGAGTCCACTAGCGAACTCTAAATCCACTGTGCCGTTTTCATCAGGTGTGGGAAGGGGTGATTTCGAACACATTTTAGGTTTTGTTTACCTGCCTCCTAACACAGGGGTATGGGTGCCAATTAAGGCTTGGTGATATCAATATCATGCATCATATTATCACCTAGCCCTTAAAGCTAGGTTGTCACCAACTTGTCAGCTAACTTTTACTTGTGACAGTTCCAGCAGTGTGAACTCCCCAAGAGTCCCCATTGACTTATGCAGCCAAAAACCACCGCCGAGACTTTTAAAATGAAAATTGATGTTGCCATTGTTACGAATCTTAACTATATATACATATTCATAATTATTTAAACGTCTGCACATGTCCATTAATTATCAGTTGGTGAATAGGAGATTAAATAAATCATCACAGTCATGGGTAAAACTTAGTTGTGTTTTGTTAATATTATGCTGTTTTGAGTGTTTCTGTGAAGTAACAGGGATAATCAGTCAAAATGTAGAACCCTCTCGTTGTAATACAATGGCAACCCTTTTTTTGTTTTTGTGTTTTGAAACAGTTTTTGCATGGAAGTTTACCATCTTGTACGGGTATGCATGCTCATCCATCCTGCCATCAAGTTGATTCTAATAATCAAATGCAGAAACTCTTTTTAAATGGGTCGGTGAAAATTTAGAGAAATCTAATAAACAGTATAATTGTTATATGAAGTTTCAAGTTTTAAAATCCCTGCACAAAGTGGCAATTTGATGATATCCATTGTAAACTAATCTCCATTTGTTATTTTCTTGTGTTCTGACAATTAATATATAACAAATTTGAATGTTTTTAATTCTACTTCTTGTATTTATAGATGAGTGGCAGTCAGAAAGGCAAGAGTTTTGTCCTACAGTGCAGCAGCTGAATGCAGACTTCTTGACACAGCTTGGCAGCGATTCTGGGCTCCAAACAGCCCTACACCACACATGCCCTATGATCCGAATGTAAGTAAATTGAGATAAATAATCAATGACAAATAGAATAAGGCTAACTAATGCTATTAATTATATGGAAACTTGGAAAGTGCTTGTATTATGTTTGTCGTGTTCCATCTGCCAACTTGAACGATACTGATATCATTAATATAGGGGGTGGATTTTGGTTCTGTAAAACCAGAAACTTTGGCAACATTAAACTTTGCAAATTTTTAGTGACAGATATTTTTATGGCTAGAAACTTTGCGAATCCAAATAGTCCATGGCGATGTTGTGATTTACTTAGATTTTGATACTTCACATTTTTGAAAATTTAATGAACCTTTACCTGTAACATTTCTGGGAGTACAGTAGTCTGTTAAGGGTACATGTCTTGAAGTGATTTTCTGAGGATGAAGTATTATTTGTTCAGGATAAGATGTCTGTAGTTAGTTTCGCAAAGAGAAGTTAAGGGTAGATGTTCAAGATGAGTTTTCCAGGGCCTTTGGGTGGTAGTCCGCATTGTCTCGGAGCAAAGGGAAACTCTTCAGTGCAGCTATGTTTTAACACATAATTATGTTTTCAAAAGACAATAATGTCTCATATGACAATCAGATAGATTATCAGAATTACCTATCGGTATTGGTGGACATTTAAGAGTACTGTGTGTATAAGTGACTTCTTCAAACAAAAAAAAATGGTTCAGCTTTAAAATGAAAGAATGAATTACAAAGGACGGGGTGACAAAGCAAATATTCCTTGATACTGTATGTCATCTCAAAGGTTGATAGAAAAAAAATTAATTGCTTTATATTTTCATGCCATAATTTTTTCATCTTCATTTTATCAGAATGTCTGTATATCATGCATTTAATGAGAGGTATCTTTTTCATTTCCTAGGTGATTGAAGATGTCTACAAGAAAGAACTCCTGAAGAACAAGTAAGATGAATTTCACTCTTCTAATACTTTGAGAATTTCTTGTAAACGTTAGATAAAATGAGATTATCTTAATTTGGTGATGTATAGATTGTCACAACTGTTAAAGGTAAGTGAATTATTTGAAGGACATCAAAATAAATTATAATTTTTAAATTTTTAATCTGGCCACCTCGCTGCCCTGAAATTGGAACTTAAAATCCTCGGCTGTGTCGAACATTAGATTTTCAACTATGGTATTTTTACAATATTGTATCGGTTAAGTAGTTTTTGTCTCGCTGCGTAGCAAAAAGTGAGACATAGGCGCCGCTTTTCCGGTGACGGCGGACGGCGTCAACATCAAAACTTAACCTAAGGTTAAGTTTTTGAATTGTTAATATAATTTTGAAAGTATAAGGTCCTATTAAATGAAACTTGGACTAAAGGGTTATCAAGTATCCCCAATCATGTGAGGAAAATTTCAGGTCACAAAGTCAAGGTCAAAGGTCATTTCAGGTCAACAAACTTAGACTATGTTGTGGCATCATCATCAAAAACTTAACCTGAGGTTAAGTTTTTGAATTTGTAATATAATTTTGAAAGTATAAGTTCTTATTCAATGAAACTTAGACTAAAGGGTTATCAAGTATCCCCAATCATGTGAGTAGAATTTCAGCCCACTAGGTCAAGGTCAAAGGTCATTTCAGGTCAACAAACTTAACTATGTTGTGGCATCAGGCTAAGATTTTTTAATTGTTATCATAATTTTGAAAGTATACATTCCTATTCCATGTAACTTGAACATAAGGGTTATCAAGTATCACCAATCATGTTATTAGTCTTTTAGGTGACAAAGTAAAGGTCAAATGTCATTTCAGGTCTGGAAACCTTGACTTTGTTGTGGCATCAACATCAAGATTTTGAAATTTTAGCATAATTTCAAAAGTGTTTGTTCAAATTCCATGAAACTTGTACCCAAGGGCTATCAAGTATCACTAGTCATGTGACACAAATTCCAGGTCACAAAGTCAAGGTCAAAGGTCATTTTAGGTCAGTAGACTTGGATTATGTTATCAAAATTTAATATGAGAATTAATAAATAAATTGTTGTTATTTTTTCATATTTCATGAAAGTAAATATTTGAATCATTCGAGTACTTTCCCATGAATATTCTAATAGTAATTTTAGTATTCGATCCCAGGCCTAGTATGTACATGATCAGTTACAGCTAGGTGACAATATTGATGTTTGGACAATATATATTGGAGTATATCTCATAATAATGTTCTCATTATGCTAATGAGACGTGATGTGATGTAGATGGGTTCTACCTTCCAATTGTTTTTACACAAAGTGCTGAAAAATCCTCTTTTCTTAAAAGTTTATTAGATAACTTTATTTGTAAATTACTGACAAGCATTGAAACATTTGTAGTCTTACCCATACACTAAATCTCATTATATTGTATTCTTATGATACAGTAAATAATTATTCTGATGATTCAGTAATCAATATTCACTTCAAAATGCTTATTATATTCAGAGGATTTCATTTTCGGGGGTCTGCAAATGGGCCACCCCGCCTATAAAAATAATGTCCCAACCTCAACTTTTCATCATATCGAATTGCGTAATGCCGAATTGCGTAATGCAGGCGAGACCGCCGAGAGCATTTCACTTGTTTATTGAATTCTTTCTCAAACTTGGATCATGATTTTTCCATGATTCCATGAATCTTTCCTCCCTTTTATCTTTCTTATTTTTTTATCTGAATTTTTTGCTGCCCTTCAAGCTTACTTGCCCCCTCTGCCACTGCCATAAAAGGTGATTGAGACCAACATATTGGTCTCTTTGGCAAGTGTTATCATGTACTGCTGATCGTTAGAACCTTTAGATAACTTTTCAGAAGACCCAAGAAAAAAGAGACGGGGTGGAAAAAATGTTTACTCCGCTCATACTTTAATAAGCAACTGTGGAATCATGTACATGCCAAAATAAATTCAAAACCAAGGAACTTATGCGAGAAAATAATAACACATTTAAATAACACATTTAAAGTAACACAATTAATAAACACGTTTAAAAATGCAGTGTTTTGAATGTGCCAGCCCTGATATTATTAACCGCAAGGTACTATCCTCACTTCCTATTATTACAATTCATATTACTGCTATTACATTTCCTATTTTGTGAAAGCTGATGATATAAGTCTTTTGTTTGACATTGCTTGAATGCTTTTAAATCTTTTACTCCTGGTCTATGCTTTATAGGTTTGCTGTCACGTCGTATCATGGTGCTTGAGTTCAGCCAATACCTGGAAAACTACCTGTGGCCAAATTATGATTCTGAAAAGGTAATGCACAAAGCAATGACAAATTAGAACTTGTGTATATCAATTCAATTTTGAAATATATCAAGCCTATATCATTCATTGTTGGTTTAAAGTTCAGTTAGGTAAGATAGGGAAAGAAAGAGCATGAAAAAAGAACAATGAGAAATATTTATTTTGTAATAATATTGGAAATCTATGGCATTGTATGTTGATGTGTATTCTCAAGTATACCTGTCCTGTGTAGTTAGCACTGTGTGAACCAAAAGTAAAAGGGGAAGAGTAGCATGATTATAAGTCACAATTTATTTGATGAACAAATAAATTATCTGTTATGTAAGCAGTTAGTAATGTTTTGTATTTTGAATGTATACAATATAATTGTAAGAACTAGTATAATGCTATAGTAATGAAGAGATACACTATCGATATACATGTATAGTGAACAGAGAAAACCGATTTCGACTAGCACTTGTGCTAACTTTTGGTTTTCTTTTAGCAACAACTTGAACTTTTGTATAAATATGTTTTATGTAAGCATTAATTAAGCTTTTGCAGTAATTCATTGTTTTGTACATTATGTACAGTTTGTATTTTATTGGTTTGCCTTGCATACTTTGTTTTATGATGTACATACATTTGTTGTTGTTAATAAACTTCAAACTTCAAACTTCAAGTTTAATACTTTGTTTTGAAATTAATTCCTGTGAAATTATTGATATATTTCATAACAGTCTAATCCCATGTCATGCAAATATACAGTTTGTTTATGTCTGCTTATTCTGAGATTGAAAACAGCATTTCATGCATTATACCTAGGTCAAGAGAGGCAAATGCAGACAAATTGCCTTTAAAAATATATAATATACACAGGGCAAGGAATCAAACTCTCAACTGTTTAATTCAAAGTCAAGGAGAAGGAATGTTACATCACAATTCTCCAATATTATGCCATGTAAGAGTAGCACTATATTGTGAATGTGATAAAGTGCTATTAAAGCTAACTATTTAATGCACTTTTATTTTTATTTACAGTCAACCTCAAGTCATCTGATCTCTATTGCTGTCATGATCAATGAGAAATTCAGAGAAGGGGTGTCAGCATGGGAGGTGAGATTATATCTGATACGAATATGTTCTCTTTATTTGCAGTTTGATGAATCAAATTTAAAGTGCATTGTAGCCCAAGGCTGAATTACATGAAATATGGCAACAAATAATAAGTTCTTTTAAAAAAAGGGTTCTATGAACTGCTTTAGTTGAAAACCTGGGGCGGTATTCTGAGAACTCTTGTATCTCAAATATTCTTGTATCTTCCTCATTATAACAAAAGTGGTATTCTGAAAATTCATGTAACTTTTCTTGTAATTTTTCTTTACCCCTGCTCAAGTATTGCGCCCAGCGCAAGGAGATAAAATGGCGCATAAACCTAATTTACAGGCTTGTATGATCACTCACGTTATCACGTTGTGAGTACCTTTGTAGGACATGCTATCTGATCTATGAAGTGTTGGGTTACTTGACCCAACATTTCGTTAAAATATTATTGTAAAACACTAACAATGATGGAACTTGATGCAGATGTTAACAAAATAAATGTAAATGCTTACTGAGAAGAGACTAACACAAGAATCATGATTCTCCAGCGATTATTTCGGCACCTTCATAAAGGTCAACTCTATCAGTGGCTGGATTCCCCCTTCCTGTGGGAATCAGTCTACAGTTCCTCCCCCACCCAACAAAGGAACTGATGATATCTAAGAGTACATGCAAACTATAAAAAAAAGAGTAAATTGATAAAACGTACATAATGACTAGTCTAAATAACAAGCACTTGTAATTTTTTTTCAAGTGGTATAGAGATAAATATGAAAAAAGTCATGTCATATACTTGCAAAAGCATGAGTATTCATGATTTACTGGCCCGAAAAAAAACGAAGTACTCAAAACATGATAACGTGATTACATAGTGATTGCTACAAGCCTACAAATAATGCGGTGAATGCATGAAAAGACAAGGCACGCAGTGCACGCACTCTTTTGTGCCGGTTTGTGAAAGAAATGTCAGTGGCTGACGAGAATACACAAACAAATGTGTAACTTTGTGAAAAAATGTGCACTATGTATAAGGCATGCAAGTTGATTTAATTACAAATTTTAAATGGTTAGAAAAAACAGAATTTTCTCTTTTTTTTTAAATATGTAATTTGTGATATACATTTTTATATTCTTCCTGTTTAAAAACCTGCAAAACTTTAAACGCGTTGTTCTCACTTATTCCGTTCTGCGTTCGATTACGCCCGTTTGTGAAAGAGGTGACAAATTACCTTTGGCAGAGCTAAAAATCCAGGTTTTCTAAATTTGAAAAGCACTACTCTCCACCCAGGTGTTAAATGGGTACCCGGTAGGATGCGAAAAATTAATGTGGTTAGATGAGCAAGTGTGCACTTGTAAAAATGACGCCTGGCTGGAATGCTCCCAGGGAGTGGAGAATGTGCATACATTGTGTGCGGGTAAGCCTGAATCCGATGACAGGGTAATAATATATCTTTAAAGCTCTTAGACACATCGTTGATGTATTAAGCGCTATATAATAAAAGCCGAGTATTATTATTTATTATTATCATTATTACATCATTTCTATACAGGTGCTCATATGGTTTAACTCTGGTAATAACCTGCCCTTGCACCCAGTTAACCGAGTAATAGTCTTCTTCATTTTCAGGTGACAAGGGTTCTTTGGTCACTTTGCTTTCCTTGTAATTGCCCACCAGGTAATAGTACACGTTTTCATTGTCTTCTGATTCCAATGACGTGTTGGTTCTTGAATCACTGTTCAGCTCCTACTCAGGGTACTGGTACTCATGATAATCACCTAGCTCATGGTAGTCATCACTGTGTGTGCCTTCATCAAATGTCTTTGAAGATATTTCCATTCGATCTGGGTAGTAAGCACCTTCATCCAAGATGTTGTAATGGTTATCGTCCATGCTTTCAAAGCACTTCACATCTATCTCATCAATCAGATCCAGGCTTTGACTCTCATTTGCGGCATAAAGGACACTTTCGTAAGCAGTTTCATTTTGTTTTGTTGAGTTCTTGGTACATCTTTGAGGGCCTCTCCTTTAGTTGCATTCACCAGTGTGTTGTAATCATCTTCATCAGACATGACAGCAATAGCACCGTAATCGCTTCCAAACAGGTCTTCCTGATCATTACTGCCACGATGGTCATGGTTTAGAAGATCGTACACCTTGTCCTCTACTATTGTACCAGAAATATCTGGCTCCAAATCACATTGTCCTTTAAGAACAAAGTAGTCTTGATCCATCCTTTCGTTGCCCTCTACCTTCGTTGACATGTAAGTTGTTGGACTGCTGTTGAACAGTGGTTTAGGGCATTCGTATTGGTAGTAGTCAACCAGTTCCATTCCATCAATATGGATGTCACCATTATATGTCTTTGCTGATCTTTCCATTCTATCAGGAGTGTGTATGATTTCACTAAGGACATTATAATTGTTGACAGCCACTGTGTCATGGCATTTTGAATCTTTCTCATCGAGAAGAGTTAGCACCTGGTACTCGTCTTCTTCAGGGTTATTTATATCTTTTCTATTTCTTGGATTGATCTTTGCTTCATTTCCATGTTCCAGTGTGTTGTAGTGGCATTCATGGAATATGACAGTAGCTACGTCATAATCGCTTTCCCGCAGTTCTTCCTGCAGTTCTTCCCGCAGTTCTTCCTGCAGTTCTTCCCGCAGTTCTTCCTGGCTGTTACTGTGGCAATGCCCATGGCTTAGATGATCATAAACCTGGTCCTCTGCACCTGCTGTAGATTCCCCAGTCCAGGGTTTCCTATTATTCTCTGCATCAACCAACTCTACAGAGACAATGTAATTTTGATCTCCTTTTTCGTTGTCTTGAAATTTTGAGGATGTGTTGGTTAGTTGACCACTGGTCAGTGGTGGATTATTGTATTGGTACTGTTCATAGTCATCAAGCTCCACTCCGGTGTACAAAGGGTAGTCGTTAATGCTGTGAATATCACATTCAGATGTCTTTGGAAATCTTTCCATGTCATCTGCGTTGCTTGCCATTTCACCAGAAATTCTGCAAGGGACGTATTTCTCATTCTCATGACGCTTCAAATCATTCTCATCAACAAGATCAATGGTTTGGTAATCCCGTCCTGCCTCATACCCAGTTTGGAAAACTATTTCATTAGGTGTGGTTCTTTTCTGGCTACCTTTTGGAACGGACTGTGCCTCATTTCCGTGCACAAGTGTGTTGTAATGGAGGTCGTCTGACATGACAGCAGTAGCACCGTAATCGTTTTCATTTGGTTCTTGCCGATGGTTCTTTGTACTCGTAGTACAGCCACGGTTCAAATGGTCCAATGCCTGTTCCTCTGCAGTCGTTGTAGCAACACAAGATGATCGTTGCCTAAATGTGTCCATATCATCAAGCTCTTCAATAAGAAATGGGTCCTCATCTCCGTCCTCTTCTTGGTAAGTTACTCCTTCTTGTGTTCTTAGATCCTTGTTGTCTGCATGCCCTACAACGAAAGGGTGTTCCATCCCATATCCAATGTATTCATCCTCCTGTATTTGACGTCTAGGACCGTGAGGACTGGTCAAAGGTGATGAACAATGTTGGCCGTTGCTGAAACATATGTCCCTGATAACATCGGGTTGCCCATTGTTGACAACATAGTCAGAATAGGTGGCATTGATGTAGACGTTGTCACCAGAGTGTTTTCCTTGATCTTCAGAACGCTCATTCTGCTGTGCCACCCTGTTTGAAGAGAAAGAGTAGTGAAAAGGGAATCATAATGAAACGTGTTATTTGTAGTCTCATAACCTTCTACTGTATTAATTAAAAAATACACTTGGGGGATGTTATAGGTTCCAGACATGTGGAGAGTGTTTAAAAAAGAAAATAAGTAAATGAAAAGAAAACATTTATTTCATCTAATCCATGCTTCCATGAATCTTTGATTATCATAATTCTGCATTCACAGAAAACAAACCAAGACCAAATTTATGTTTATTGTGTTCAGATAGATTTACAACGAATTGTTCGATTCTTTTCAGATATTCTTGATAGGGTTAATGTTCACGGTCACAAAGACTTTTAAAAATCGAAATTTTACTAAAAATCGATTTGATTCTCATGATTTTTTGCCATGTACCTGCGGTGTCGTCGTAAAATCAAGATGACTGCTGGGACTATGGCTAGAAGTATGGCAACAACGATGACCAAGATAACGGTTTCATCTGCGCCACCTGCAAGATATGAATAGGAATGAACCTTGGCATGGTAAAGGCTCATTAAGTTATGACGCGGTAAACCGCCGCAAAAACCTGAATGGCAGCTGCTTGTTACTAATGTCCTACGTGTATTCATTTAGCTCTGTGTTTGAGATACAGGAATGTGAAGTGTACATGTATTACACTTAAGGTTGTCATAAAAAAAAAATGCTGTAACACCAGAATCAAGACATACACATACTTGACATAGGACTTACTTAAGTCAGCAGTGTATGACATTTTTAGAATTAATTTTTGAACTGCATGCCATGAACAGCAAGGATTTACATTCTATTGTTTCTATAACTTTGAGACTGTAAACAGCAGCAACAAGAAGAACAAGAAAAGTAATTGGAATTCCGGTAGGAAAAATGAATTTGAAGAGAATAATAAATATTCATGTATGCTTCATCCACAGCACGAATAAGTACTGACAGGGTTTACAAATTAGAATTAATCATTAGAAATGTTTTCATGATTATGTCAGTTAAAAATAAAACTGATGTGGGAACAGGAAATGAAGATGCAAACCATTGCTGAAGAAAAAAGCTTTGAAAAAATTAAAGAGAGAGAGGACATATTTTTTACCTTTTGGTTTGCCCTCTTCCAACAATATTGAAATGGAAGTACTTTGAACCATGCCTGCAGTTGTTTCCACTATACGATCTGTTCCTGATAACGTGGTGTGGATGTAATCTGGCGAGGTCATCGATTGCGTGTCTGATATTGAAGTCAACGTATCTGTCGAAGTTGTCGGTTTCAAATCTTTTAGTGAAGTCGACTTTGCTATATCTTTCTTAGATGTTCCTGATAACGTGGTGTGGATGTAATCTGGCGAGGTCATCGATTGCGTGTCTGATATTGAAGTCGACGTATCTGTCGAAGTTGTCGGTTTCAAATCTTTTAGTGAAGTCGACTTTGCTATATCTTTCTTAGATGTTGTGGTTGGTAATGTTGAACCTGGTATGAAAGTAGGTGCGCTGGTCAAATTTCGATATGACGAGGTTAATGATGTCGAATCCAGTGTGGATATATGTGACGGTGAATGAGTAACAGGCAATGTCTGTTTCGGTTCTGTGTTGGGATGAAACAAGAATGAATAGAAAATCTTCAAAAAGACTAGGTGCAAGTTTTTTCTTCTGAGATTTCATACCTGCCTTAGTTTTTTGTTTCAATACATATTATTAAATCATTGACATACAAAATTTGACGAAAACTTTACTAGTGGAGGAAAAATGTAAAGGGAAATATGTTAAAAATTCTGGTGTGTAACAAACACATCATTCTCAGTGATTGTAATAGACAATATTTATTTTTGATTACTATTATCATTATTATTATCATTATCATTATTATTATTATCATTATTATCATCATCAATACCAATATTAATATCATTATTATTCAATCACAACTATTATTATTTTTATGCCTCCGCTACAACGTAGCCGGAGGCAATATGTTTTCTGGTTGTCCGTCCGTCCGTCCGTACGTACGTCCGTCCGTACGTACGTCCGTACGTACGTCCCGTTCTCGTGATCGCGTTATCTCAAGAACCAATTGATGGATTACCGCCAAACTCGGGTCATGTATGTATCTTGCAGAGCTAATGAAGTGATTAGATTTTGGGGTCACGAGGTCCAAGGTCAAAGGTCACAAGGCTCATTATGTATGCAAAAATAGCTCGTGATCGCGTTATCTCAAGAACCGATTGATGGATTACCGCCAAACTTGGGTCATGTATGTATCTTGCAGAGCTAATGAACTGATTAGATTTTGGGGTCACGAGGTCAAAGGTCAAAGGTCACAGGGCTCATTGTGTATGCAAAAATAGCTTGTGATCGCGTTATCTCAAGAACCGATTGATGGATTACCGCCAAACTTGGGTCATGTATGTATCTTGCAGAGCTAATGAACTGATTAGATTTTGGGGTCACGAGGTCAAAGGTCAAAGGTCACAGGGCTCATTATGTATGCAAAAATAGCTCGTGATCGTGTTGATTGATGGATTACCGCCAAACTTGGGTTATGTATGTATCTTGCAGAGCTAATGAACTGATTAGATTTTGGGGTCACGAGGTCAAAGGTCACAGGGCTCGTTATGTATGCAAAATAGCTTGTGATCACATTATCTCAAGAACCGATTGATGGATTACCGCCAAACTTGGGTCATGTATGTATCTTGCAGAGCCAATGAACTGATTAGATTTGGGGTCACGAGGTCAAAGGTCACAGGGCTCATTATGTATCCTAAAATAGCTCGTGATCGCGTTATCATTAGAACCAACAGATGGATTACAATCAAACTTGAATTTTAAAAATTGCTTCCATTTTGGTTTGTAAAATTGCTCTATGGCGGAGGCATCATCGACTGCGCGCAGTTGAAGTTCCATCTAGTTTATTTTTTATCTCAGCCTGATCAAAATACCTGTTTTCACTGGGAAATCTTCGAACACTTCAATATTGTCTATACGGATGTCAGGCTCTTGACTACCTTCCAAGCTCATTGCTGTAAATGATATCTTGTAGGGAGACAAAAAAGGATTTAATAGAATGATTAATAGAATTAGACGAAAGACACTGAGGTTTTAAAATTCATATTTTTTAGATAACAAAATTAAGTTGTATAGCCCTTCATGGTAATAAACGACAAAAAATAAGTTCGTTTGAATTTGCCATATTACTCAATATTGATGGATTAATTATGAATGTTGCATATCAGAATCATCAATGAATTAATTATAAATGATTGATTATCATAAATATATCTTTCTAAACCAAACCACTAGTTCTCTCTCTCTCTCTATCATTGGCAAATTTGACTTTTTGTCAGTAAATCTTAAACATTTTGCTTGTACAAATTATTTTCCTGTACCCTGTCTGCTAATGTGGTCGAACACCCCTGCCTGCCATGCCACTGTAAATGTATTAAGATGACTCCAGAAAATGATTTTTCCTTACTTTCATCTCACTCGAGGGACAACAAATGTCAGGTTTAACAGTCATCCACTGTCCATCTGTTGATCTAGCAGTTATTGCAGTGCCACCTTCACAAACTATGATGTTAAGCTGGCCATTGGTGATGCAAATATCAATAGAAACCTTCCCCATAGATGACTGGAACACTGGTGGTAGGGAACAAGTTACCGTGGCACCTGATTCAGCGGAGGAAAAATTTGTATAATAGTGATTCTGCCATCTGCCATGCCCTGTATAATGTATGAAGAAGATCAGAACCAGAAATAAGTAATAAGACGATTGCAAACTCTTTATAAAAAAAAAATCAAGTATAGTGCAATTTCAATACATAGAAACCATTTCCGGATTACGTAATAATAGAGTTCTGTCTTCTCGTGCAGAAATCAATGTCGATCAACACAAATTCAAAGTCAAGATTATTATTAACATTCAGTGGTATGATAAGGTAGGGAAATCCATATACTTCTTGTTCAAAAAAAAAGTTACAGCCCAGGCGCCAGAATTATTTCTGTCTTAAAGAAAATGAAGACCTTCCTTGGCATTGCAATGTTTACCACACTCCTCAGTTTAAAGGTAGTACTATTATAACTTCACAAATATCCCTGTATATGGAATATGTTGCTGTATGTAAAGAATGGTCAAAAATTTTATTTAAAAAGAGGGGTTTCACATTTGCAGGTAGATACCCAGGGTATAAATTTTTGAGCGGCATTTCTTTTCATTTTATACTAAATGTGTACTCATGATATGTCATATTTTGGTTTTTATGTTAGGCACGTGACACCCAACCGATGCCATGAAACTTCCTTGATCCGCTACTGATTAACACAACAATTATTCTTCATAATCCTTAAAGTGACTTACATCGTCTAACAAATAGTCGTATCCATTCACCATTTTCATCAGAGCCTTGTGTGATGTTGCAGTCACTTTTGCTAAAGTCACATGACCATGCTGATTTGAAGAAAAAAAAGACATAATTATATTATTATCCTTATCATCCTTATTATTCTTGATGGAGCAATCCCTTTAACAGCTCACTCAGGAAGCTTTGATTATTATGATTTTCCACATAGTTTTTGTCACATCACAATGACAGCTAGATTTAGCCTGCTGAAAGCTCTGGTAACATCAGTCTCTCTATATGGCTGTGAAACATGGACACTGAATGCAGAGATGGAGAAGCAAATCAATGGTTTTGAGATGAATTATATGAGAAGGTTTCTGCATATCCAATACACTTTGCATACATCTATTACACAAGAAAGTGAGAGAGATAATATATAGGGGATCACTATCAATAGTATCAACTCATCATAATTGTGAAAAGAAAGACAGCTGCAGAGGTTTGGGCTTGTATTTACTAGATGGAAGAATAGCTTGGCAAACACCACCTTGCCCTTAAGGAGGAACTAATGGGAGAAGAGAGAGGGGCAGACCAACTAATACATGGACTGATAACATTAAGCAGTGCACAGGAATGTCATTTGAGCAGCTACCGGTAACTAGAACAGCTGAAGACAGAATGTTTTGGAGAGTCTCATTGTCCATCTCATTTTCACCCCAATGGCCTCCAAGCTATGGGACATACATACATAGATAGATAGATGGATAGATTCCATAGATGCACCCATTCTCCTTAAAAGTGAATTTGGGGATGCCTTAGAATCTGCTGCTCATTAGTTGGTTATTACTGATTCAGAATCAAGATATGACAAAATTAAGGTTAAAAAAAAGGTTAGAAAACAATTGACGATTTAGTTTGAATATTGTGTATGTTTACTCGTCAAACTAGTTGGGAGATTCCAGTCCATTTTTTTTTTCTTTTGGAAAAATATCTATCTCGGCGGAAAAATGTAAATATTTCATATATAAAAGGTAATCCTACCTGGTTTCATCTTAGTGGCCGAAGCTATCATGACGAGACTCCAGATAAATGTGGTAAAAAGTTGAAAATAGGCCATCACTGAGGAGCGATGGATCATGAAAAGTATGTCTTCTTAAAAAAACAGTGTATTGATAGCATTTTTATATTCGTTTTAGGATCTCATATATATGTCTTGATTAGTAATGCATGACCATTATGAGGAAGTATCTTCTAAGTAAACAGTGTCATGTTACCTAATTAAAAAAAAACACATTATTAGGTATTAGATGTTGATATCTTTTAACATATTCACCATCTTCTCAATCACCTACAGATGTTTATTTATTCATTCTCATTTTATTTCTTATATATTTGAATATTTAGTTATTTATTAATTTTCATTTATTTATTGATTGATTGATTCATCATGATTACTTTCTTCATCTATTATTTCTTGTTGTTTAATCATGATATCAGTTTGTGGATATTTTTATACCTCCAATAGGCAAAATATAGACTTTAATTTTTTATTTTTTAAATCAAATGGATGTATTCTGCATTCAACATGTAGATATGCCAGTGTACAAAAATTGCAGAAATCTCTTTCCAAGCAATTTACAATTAATTTACTTTAAATATATTATTATTCATGATCTAACCTTTTGTTTACACAAAGAATTGAAATAAAGACTCTGATATGAGTGGAACAAACCATTTTCATAAGAATTAAAATAATGACCTTAACCACGTGGAAAGCAGTCTCCTCTTGGCAAGTTCATTATCACCATGGCTACAAAGTTCATGTATTACAATTACAATTCTATTTTATGCCAGAATAAACAAGCAAAATCACAAGAGTACGTGATTTGATGTTGAATAAGGAAATAACACTTGAGACAACTTCATTTGCAGATGACTAATTCATCATCATGGCACTGTATAAAGCATTTACATTGTTGTGACAGAATAGAGCAGTTACATGTATATAATTCAGTTTTGAATGTAAAAAAAAAAGAATCCTGGAAGGTTTTTTAGAAAAAAAGTTTAATTATGAGAAATTATATTTTAAAAATAGGAATGATGCCATTTTAATTATTATGCAGTATGGAATTAGTAGTCAACTGAATCATAGGTATCATCTTAACTTCGGGAGGAATTCCATACATATGTCGTCACCACATACTGAAGTAATAATAAATGATAAAAAAAGAATAATGTTAAAAATCAGTCCAAATGGTGATGCGATGCAAACATTTACAATCCAAGTCTTCATGTTGCTTCAAGTCATCAGTAATACAAATAATTTGGTACTCATTTCCAGCTGCCTGTTCACCTTACGGAGCAGATCCCTTTGGTTTTGTCAAGGTTTGCTACATTTTTGGTTGCCACTTGCTTCATTTCTTGTGTAGACTGTTCTAGTGGACTTTGTCGGACAAGACTGCAGCAGTGCCGTAACTGTTCTCATCTCATGCAGATGTTCCTGGTGGCCAATTTGTTTACCCCCCCCCCCCCATTCTTCCTCCTCCTTTGGGGGAGGGAGGAGGAATCAGCTTTTGACTTTGATATAGAGTTGACCTTTATGAAGGTGCCCAAAATCATGGCCAGAGAATCATGCATGATTATATTGTGTAAGTCTCTTCTCAGTGACCATTTACATTTAATTTGTTAACATCTGCATCAAGTGCCATCACTGTTTGTGTTTTACAATGGTATTTCAACGAAATGTTGGGTCATGTAACCCAACACTTTGTAGATCAGATAGCTTGTTCCACGAAAGTACTCAAAACGTGGTAATGTGATTAGTATGCCCACAAGACAATTCCATGAGATAATAGGTATTCTGAATTTTTTTCATATCTTTTCTTTTATCTATCTTCCATGGTAATAACATGAATATTTAGAACAGGGTAGAGGCTGTTGTATCTCATGAGGGTAGCAATGTTCTAGTTCAGGAGTGGCCAACCTTTTAAAGCTCGCGGGCCACAGCTAACGATTGGCATAACTTGGCGGGCCGTAGGTAGTCTTCTCCCTCCTCACACACACTCATGCAATATGTGGTGACAAATGAGGCAAAGTGGTTTACCTTTCTCTTCTATGAAGTAATACTTCAGGGACCAATCTGATTTAAAGTTTCTGCCTTCGTCAGAAACTTTCCTTTTCTTCGCAGGTCTCGAAGTCGATGCCATGTTGGTTGTTAGTTCAAAGAAAATCAAGGACACAGCAGAAAGAATATCCTAACTTTATTAGTTATTAGTTGTACATCCCATTGAACGCGGTGTAAAGGGAAGGGGACTATCCAGTTTACGATTAAGATTAATGAGAAAATTCAATGGCGGAGGAAAGGGTTGTAAGTTTCAAGACAAGTATGGCATTTCAAACATATTTCTTGATTCAAAACATTTGTATATTTACAAACGTTACTGCGTGCGGAAATTACAATCTGAAATTAACACGGCGAGTGATGTTAATGTCGTTACCTGATGTAATGTAATGAGAGGGAATTTGTATCAACCACGTAACGAGTCAATATGTTGTGAATGATGAAAACAAATTATGGAAATAGAGATAGCTGTGTGTAAATGTTTTACCCTATTTCATCGCTGCTATGCGGGCCGCATTTCATTTATGAACTATTTTTATGCCTCCGCTACAACGTAGCCGGAGGCATTATGTTTTCTGGTTGTCCGACGCACGCACGCACGCACGCACGTCCCGCTCGTGATCGCGTTATCTCAAGAACCAATTGATGGATTACCGCCAAACTCGGGTCATGTATGTATCTTGCAGAGCTAATGAAGTGATTAGATTTTGGGGTCACGAGGTCCAAGGTCAAAGGTCACAAGGCTCATTATGTATGCAAAAATAGCTCGTGATCGCGTTATCTCAAGAACCGATTGATGGATTACCGCCAAACTTGGGTCATGGATGTATCTTGCAGAGCTAATGAACTGATTAGATTTTGGGGTCACGAGGTCAAAGGTCAAAGGTCACAGGGCTCATTGTGTATGCAAAAATAGCTTGTGATCGCGTTATCTCAAGAACCGATTGATGGATTACCGCCAAACTTGGGTCATGTATGTATCTTGCAGAGCTAATGAACTGATTAGATTTTGGGGTCACGAGGTCAAAGGTCACAGGGCTCATTATGTATGCAAAAATAGCTCGTGATCGTGTTATCTCAAGAACCGATTGATGGATTACCGCCAAACTTGGGTTATGTATGTATCTTGCAGAGCTAATGAACTGTTTAGAGTTTGGGGTCACGAGGTCAAAGGTCACAGGGCTCGTTATGTATGCAAAATAGCTTGTGATCACATTATCTCAAGAACCGATTGATGGATTACCGCCAAACTTGGGTCATGTATGTATCTTGCAGAGCCAATGAACTGATTAGATTTGGGGTCACGAGGTCAAAGGTCACAGGGCTCATTATGTATCCTAAAATAGCTCGTGATCGCGTTATCATTAGAACCAACAGATGGATTACAATCAAACTTGAATTTTAAAAATTGCTTCCATTTTGGTTTGTAAAATTGCTCTATGGCGGAGGCATCATCGACTGCGCGCAGTTGAAGTTCCATCTAGTTATAACTATTTTTTCAATGCTCCGCGGGCCGCAGGTTGGCCACCCATATTCTAGTTCAACATGCTCGAGCAGCAAGAAGGAGACTTTATGTGACTCTAAGACTCAAGACTCAAGAAACATTTCAAAGAAACTTCAGACTATGGTTCACTGATTTCACATTAATATGTGATGTTTCGAGCGGGAGAGAAAGAACCATTTTTTAAAATACATTGCAGTCTGTAGCATATAGCGCACATAGATTAATTACGGCCAAAAGTATATTGTACGTGCAGAGCACATCCTTATGCTCCTCTTGGTTGACCTATTTATATAAAAGCTTTCTTGATCGGTTATGTTTAAAAAAATAGCCTTGTAAAAGATCAAAATAAAACGAGGCTTCCAGGGATAATAGACCGCTCAAAATGTTAAGAATCCCAACTTACAAGAATTTTAGCGCTCTGTTATCTCCAGAAGATACAAGAAATCTTACAAGAAAACCTACAAGAAAATTTACAAGGATTTGTTACAAGGATTTTCAGAATAACTTCCCTTGCCTTTTAGTATTACTTTTTATTTTTTTGTTTAATGTTAGGAAATCCTGTTGGTGTTACACGATAAGGATTTATCTAGAGTGTTTAACTTTTTTTTCTCTTTGATGTTTAATATACTAGACATTAATGCTAGAAATTTCTGTTTCTGTTAGGAAGAAATTCCTCAAATGCCAAAGCCCTTTATCAAGGTAGCTCAGCTAATGCAGGGGTAATAATATTACAGAACTTAGAAAACATTAGTATTCAACAATCTGTAAATGTTACAATTATTATTTATTATTATTATGCTATAGGCATGCAAGAAAAAACCTGAGCAGTTTCCGGCTTTCTTCCGTCAAGTTCTAGAGCTTACTTTGGGTTCGTTAAAGGATCAGACAATCTCACTGAGAGAACGGACAGTGCTCCTCATCTTCCTCATTCACTGCTTTAACAGTCTGGTAAGTGAAGCCTTGCAACATCCATTCTGAAAGCATCCTTTCTTTTCACATCTATGGGTATTTAAAGAACTACTTAAATTTGGGGTGCTCAGTGTATGATGCAATCTACATTGCTTATTAACAGCAAGATACCATCGAAAAGCAAACTGAGAATTTTTTAATTTTTTAAGTAAAATGTGTAGATGATTAATGAAATTTACTTACTGGTAATGCTTTGTTTCCAAGAGGACAAAGATTTTTAAAAAAAGATTAAAAAACAAAGATTTTGTTAAATTCAATTTTTTTTTTCTTTTAATACTCCAAACAGTTATCACATTGCTTAAAACTACATGTATTCAATGTTGTTAACATTTTGCTAGAAAAATCTCTTGCCCTTTGGCTCCAAAATTTTCTTGAAATAATAACCTTTTACTTCATACTAAATGTGGTTTTGATAGCTTTCATTCAGATGACACCTTGTTCCATGTGAATGGTCATCTCCTATGTCTATGAGAGTGTAGATTGTACCTTGGAGTTTTTTGCTAACATGATCTCTCTTGTACCTGTAGGAAGTGGATGTAATACGAGAGCAAGTCCAGAGGCTGGTATCCCTACCCATGTGGGTGTGTCTCCTACCGGTAAGTAACATCACCATTGACTACTGATCTGTTTCATATATGGAGAGTTTAATGTGCCATACCACTAATGGCAGTCTATTGCCCTTTTATATGTTCCACTTTACCACTGTAGAGGTTCTTTATTTTTAACACTTTTTATCTATTCTTAAGTTTTGGGTAGAATTGTGTGAAATCTGCAAGTTTGAACCAAACAGGGACTAGCACTTTGCTATTCTAGTTCTGTATGAAACTATGTAGATTGCCAACCTGAGTTAACCCCCATTCGGTTCTCAGCAGATGATAGTAGTTTATGCAGCAGATACAGAAAACAAACACACTTTCACTTTGGCATACCGGTATTGCCATATATTGTGGTCGCGGTACCTGTTCAGGTAGACGGATGATTATAGTTTACTATGTCAGAATTTAAAATTTGAAATGAGAAAACGTAACGCTTTGACTGCTGCTCTTTTCGCTTCCAGGGAAGACTTGAAGCCGAGCTGAAGGCCTACCCCAAATATAAGAAGTTTTGGAACATCATCAGGAAAAATGATGCCAAACTAGATGATGAGACAAAGAAGAGGTAAGATCAGACTCCATCAGGAACTTGAGAGATACCTATGGTTGTTCCTCCACAGAACCATGACTATCATCTTAGTCTGAATATCAAGGGCAAGTCAATTTGAAGATCAAGGTGCTTTGACCAACAACAATAAAAGATAGAATTTTAAATTCAATGACGTTTATTAGGGTCCGAATAATATCAAATATGACCCTCTATGTGACATTTGCACTAGCAATTCTAGCATGTTCTTTCAATGTCATTTTTGTCTCGCCTGCGTAGCAAAAAGCGAGACTTTTCCGGTGGGTAAAACACACTTTTAATTGTTATCATAATTTTGAAAGTATACATTCCTATTCCATGAAACTTGAACATAAGGGTTATCAAGTATCACCAATCATGTTATTAGTCTTTTAGGTGACAAAGTAAAGGTCAAATGTCATTTCAGGTCTGGAAACTTAGACTTTGTTGTGGCATCAACATCAAGATTTTGAAATTTTAGCATAATTTCAAAAGTGTTTGTTCAAATTCCATGAAACTTGTACCCAAGGGCTATCAAGTATCACAAATCATGTGACACAAATTCCAGGTCACAAAGTCCAGGTCAAAGGTCATTTTAGGTCAGTAGACTTGGATTATGTTCTCAAAATTTAATATGAGAATTAATAAATAAATTTGTTCATATTTCATGAAAGTACATATTTGAATCATTCGAGTACTTTCCCATGAATATTCTAATAGTAATTTTAGTATTCGATCCCAGGCCTAGTATGTACATGATCAGTTACAGCTAGGTGACAATATTGATGTTTCGATAATATATATTGGAGTATATCTCATAATAATTATGACTGCATGTACAGTATTAGGAATAGAGGTACTGTAACAAAACTGAGAGATTGAGACAGATAGTGAGTGAGAGAGAGAGAGTTAGATCCTGTTTACGTCTTAATGAATAGATTAAATTAGTATATTGGACATATATAGGGGAGAAGGAAAACAAATCTGAAACAGTCCATTAAAAGAGCCTCTGTATACAAATTAAAGTTTGTATTTTAGAAATTTATCAGGACACACACTCAGTGACACACACTCAGTGTGCCAATGTATGGACCAACTTGTGGTTTTGGTATGCACTGCTGCAGATCAGAGCTAGTCTAGCTAAAAATAGCCACATGTACTTCAAAATGCTTATTATATTCAGAGGATTTCATTTTCGGGGGTCTGCAAATGGGCCACCCTGCCTATAAAAATAATGTCCCAACCTCAATTTTTCATCATATCGAATTGCGTAATGCCGAATTGCATAATGCAGGTGAGACCGCCGAGAGCGTTTCACTTGCTAAACTTCTCTTGCCCTTTTCCTCAGCAAAAAGGCTTCATTTCATATTCTTTATTTCTCATTATTTTCTGTTTTCTATTTGTTCCCACATTCCTGTTTTATTAATTTTTCTTCAATTTATGTCATAACAGGAACGACTTTGAGCGGAGGTTTCTTGCTAACTTGATCCAACTTTTCTATACGATATTGGACTCCATCCCAGAGGAAGGTAAATATATGCATGCAGATAAATCAGCAATGGTTATCCGGAAAAGAATAATTGATGATATTGATGATATTACAGGGTTATTTGATTGGAGCAACAAAAGATAGGGATGGAGTGTCAGAAAATGATTTATCAGGAATATGGGCAAAGCAGCATCTATACTGATAAATCATAGCATCATTTATTCATTAAAATTGCTTTCCTTCTAGGTCAGGTAGGTCAAGATGACATTTGATTATACGCTTCTTGTTTTCATTGTGATATGTGACAAATGATTCCATCTATTTCCTATATTGAATTTAGGGCGGAGGCATATAGGAGACGCAGTCGCATGTGTCTTGTATCTGCATGATCATCCATATTTTAATTCATCCAACTTCCCTATTTGTAGAATCACATGGGGTACATGTATATGATTGCTAATGCTTTGAATAATATAACCCAGTTTTTTTTAGATATATAAACTTATATTTTAATTTCTTGAGTATTTGTAAAGAAATGTTTTATTTTTGAGACCTTATGACACACTGTGTGTCTATTTGTTGATTGAATGTTTTAAAGCCCCACTGCACTACTTGTAGCTACTTGCTCCCTCTATATAGAAAACAATGCCTAAGCGGTGCCCGTTGGTCCCCCATGATCCTCTTTTTCTTATGTTAATTGAGAGCTGAATTGATGAGATAACCACCTGTCAGTGACCAGCAGGGTGGTCTAATCCCTCCTGGCCAAACTAGTGCAGACGGGCTTTAAGAGCTTTGAATGGATATGCTCAGTTACTGCCCCCAGGATGTTGAAATGAACAATAAAATGTAACTCCAACAGAGAATTAACCCCAAATAATCATGTTTCTATTCACAGAGATCAATGTAGACAGTGCTACAAAGACAATCAGCTTGATTTTTTTCAATTTCAATGTCTTTTTTTAATAAATTGTAGGTGATGCTCCAATGGACAAGGTTCATTTCTGTGAGCGCTTTGTGGAGATGATGGTTGATCTAGAGGTATGATATTGTTTAAGTCTACAAGTATTTTTTTCACATCTGATTTTCTGCAGTATGTGACCCATATAGGTACTTCTTTATTGTATTAAGTTTGTTTTATTTTGCTGTCAAACCTGCTATAGGTTGTAACCACATGAAAGATTCTCTGTACCGTAATTAACGGTGTATTAACCGCACTTTTTTTACCGTCGGTAAACATCAAAAGTCGGGGTGCGGTTTATACACCCATACAGACATGAATCATGCTGAAAATTCCAGGTATGTTACAATCTCCGCGTTCAGCAGCGGTCAAATTGTGTCACAGAGAGTGCTCGCGCTTAGGAGAGGATGGGGGATGTCCCCCGAAATGCAGATTTGTCATTGGTTATCGCAGGAAATTCCTTACTACGTCATATTTTTATGTAGAGGAAAATATAATCTTCAAAATGATGTGCAACAAATATCCTAAAGTTCGTGGTTTAGTTAGAAACCATCGTCCTGAAAGTGACACTCGTTTTCAACGCTTTTCAAATCATCCATTGGAAGTTCTAAAATCAGAAAAAATATATCTAATGTGAATGTTATATTTTAATCTTGATCTGATAATTTTCATGTAATTCCTATGATGCGAAATGTGAAATTTTGGGCCCATAATTGTGCTCTGTCACTACCGAGTCGATCATAATATGTTGGAGAGTTGACGTACGTGCGGTGGATAAGAATGTCCATTGCCCCATGTGTAATAATATGTGTAGTCACATGAAGAAATCCGTGACGATGGAAAATTTGTTTATCTTTCTAGCGAGATTTTGTATATAAATACTTGTCATCAACCTACAAATATGCAATATTTTATTTTGTGAACTATTATTATTGTAATATTTCTGGTTGATTGATGATTTTAACTATCCTGAAGAGAGATGTTTGTCGATTCTTAATAAATGTCGGGTGGTGGGCGTTGGGATTTCGAGTGTATTTCGGTACGGTTACATGATACATAGTCTCGTCTTCAGAGCTCTTTCAATAATTGAATAAAATTATAATCATGAATCAACCTCCTTTCTTAAAAAATTAAAGGGGAAAATGTTTTTTAATTTAAAGAGATAGATTTGATGATTTATAAATAACATTTTATTCAGAGACTTTTCGAAAAGGGGATTATGTTGTATAATTTTAAATACTATTATTAATTCAATGATTCGTATTGATTTGAGCCTAGGTCATTCTTACGATTTTTTTGTGTAACATAGACTAATCATAGTCATAGACTCTAGATCTAGTGCAAATTGTGTGAAGTCCGTCTATTCTAATGTTGTTTTACTTATTCCACCGGTGTTATTATTATTATTATTTAATAAGTAAACTAAATTTAATGAGAAATATCAGTGGAATGACGGCACATTCTGGCCGAGAAGCCACGCTTTCTAGAGCGGGTATTTGGCAGCCCATCGCACACCGTAGCCACCCCTAGCCGTCGGGCGTGCCTAGACAAGTCCGATCTCCTCTTAATCCGTAACCAACTGGAGAGAAGGACAAAAGAGACAACGTGTACTAGACATAGACTGACGCTATCCCAGTCAAAAGGTTCCCTATGTTTTGTCCGAGATCTCATTGTTTCATGTTAAACATTGCTAAGACTCACCAACCTTTTGTGTTGAGTTAATCTCCCAATAACAATAAAAACAATATGGCCGTCTACCTCCGCCGGCGTCCCGCTCGATTGATCAAGCTACGGTAATACAATAGCAGGCTATTTCACAGCCGAATAAAATTCTTGTTGGGCTGGCGCATGCTAGTCGTTAGTTAGGTTGTGATTTTTGTTTATCACAAGACGTCTTTGTTTCCTGGCGCGATGTGCCGTACTAATTTGTATCAGTGATAACTTTGAATCTTACTTTTAGTTTTCATATTTTATTTCTTTCCGTCGGCTTATTTTTTGTTATAAAATTAAAAGCCTAATTATTAAATATCAGCGATTGTTTTCGCTTCTCTCCCGCGATGTCTCTGTTTTTCTCAAACGCTGGTGGTATCGGCAATTATTTTCTTCATTCATTTCTTGCTTTCCGTCGGCATGCCTTTTGTCCCCTCTCTC
The DNA here is from genome assembly GCA_037976565.1 of Mesocentrotus franciscanus. Lineage (NCBI taxonomy): Eukaryota > Metazoa > Echinodermata > Echinoidea > Camarodonta > Strongylocentrotidae > Mesocentrotus > Mesocentrotus franciscanus. Next base: position 17,035,598 of record CP137669.1, on the reverse strand, counting down.
TCTCCCTCGATCTGTCTCTTATGTTGTTCCTCAAATGCTGCCATGGTGGTGTCGGCAATCATTTTCTTCATTCATTTCTTTCTTTTCGTCGGCTTACTTTGTGTCGTAAAGCCGGTAAAATCAATGATTTAAAAAATAAAAAAATTCTTCCGCACGAAAAAAAAAGTTTTTTTTTTTTTTTTTTTTTAAAGGGCGAAAAAGAGGGGTGCGGTTTATACACGAGGGCGGTTTATACAACGTTAATTACGGTATTATAAATTGTTTTAAATGGTATTACATGATCGGATGATATGAACTTTCAATTTGATTATTGTGCCCCACAATTAAGTTATAATGTAGTGTTGAGGTCTTAAAAGTGTAAGCATTTACAAACCCTTGTGTTTAAGCTAAAGAGTAAATTATGTCACATATATGGGCAAGATACAGCTGTTATGAAGAATATTGATATCTCCAGCATGTATAGAGAGAATGACTGTTTTTAATACTAACACAATGTGATTCCAGTCTCTGTACATACATTGTATGCATGCTTGACACTAACTTGGAAACAGTTAGAAATAAGACTCCTAGTATAGTGTTTTGGGAGGTAGAGGCTGTTAACTTCAGAACAACAGATGTTAAATCATGTGAGATAAAGTAGCAATTTTAGCAGGATTAAAGTATGAAGTAGGAAAATATTAAAACTTTCAAACATAGATTGGAATTTGAAACATTTCTTTGTTTATATGTGTTCTTTCATTTATGTAGGCTCAGCTTCCAACAAGGCGGTTCTTCAATGCTGTCATGGATGATGCCCATGTAGTCGTTCGATGTCGGCTGTCTGCACTAGCAAAGAGGAAGGAAGGCAAGCTGTTCAGTGAGGTTGGCAGTAATGAATTAGATAACACTTGAAACATGATAGGCATAAAGTAGGCCCTTCTGTTTTTTGTTTGTTTTCTTTTCAATATTGGGAGGTTATTGACAAAAAATGTTTGATGAAAGCACAGATAAACGAATCTTTTCCACGTTTTTCAAATTACTACCTCTGAATGTTCCTGATTAATATGATTTGTCCCTACCATGGCTTAATTTAATTTTAATAGCTTTTCTCATTATAAGATCAGTTGAAAAACACGGTTTATCATGGTTATCAGAATACCACCACTGATCTGTCTCCATATACTATATTTCTTAAACATCTTCATACCACATGAAATTGGCCTCCTTTCTGTATTTTAATTGTGTAAAAAGGATCACATTGTGTCATCTGCTATTGATTGGCACCGTGCAGATTACATAGTAAATATCAAGATTGAATTATACACAGGCCTGGGGTGTTTCACAAAGACTAAGATTGACTTTAAGTTGGACTTAAGTATGGCAGGCCATTCATGCCACTGATTGCTCTCACCATTATGATCTTTAGATAATTTTTTTTCCTTCAATAAATTATCAAAAAATGTTAATTTTGTAAAGTTGTGACCATGATTTGTATGTCCCTTGAAAGACCAATGCCAGTAAATGGTGAGAGCAAACAGTGGCTTGAACAGTCTGCCATAGTTAAGTCCAACTTAAAGTTGATCTTAGTCTTTGTGAAACACTCCCCAGGTGTGGAACAATACCATGCTTTGTCCTAGTCAATCTCAAACTTCAGAAAGAGGGAAATTTACAAGATATCTACAATGAGGAATCTTCTTTGGACAAATAAATAAAACATAAAGGCATGTGAAAGTTACATTGAATCAAATGTAAAACAAAGGCTACTTCTTGTCATGACCTACATTAGGAAATACTAACTAGGTAACTATGTATTAGATTCAGTGATTTAGTAATGGTCTCTTATTGCTACTCTCCTTTCTTTGATCTCAATATTTAATGTGCCCGCTCAAAACTACCATTAATTTGCAAAGGAGGCGCGATAGCTCAGTTGGTAGAGCAGTGGTCTCGTAATCCGGTGACCTGAGTTCGAAACCAAGTCGATGTGCTAGTGCCCTTTGGTAAGGCATTAATCCTCATTATCAGGCCTCTCGGAGAGGACCTAAAAGCCGTCGGTCCTCTGGTTGCTTACTAACAAGCATTTATGCTTTCTTAGCAGTCGGGTAAAATAACCACCACCACCACCACCACAAATTATGCATTGCAGAAATTAGTGGAAAAGGTTTATTCTGCAAGAATACATTTTTTTTTAAATGTGCTTTTGAATATCATTTATCATTTAATTTTCACTAGAAATATGTTTTGAAATAAATCTTGTTGACTGACAAGTTATAACATCTGTTTAGTATTGATCATTCTGCCTATTACTTTTCTTTTCTTTTTGTATGTGTTTGTTGCATGACAGCTATTGGACATGCTGACATTCTATGCTGGATTTGAGATCAAGGATTCCACAGGAACAGCTCTTACAGACCATGAGATGACCGATATACACTATGATAGGATAAGCTCTCTCCAGGTAAGACATCTTCTTTTATTTTGTTTTCCTCAGCGATAGTCATAATCTAAAACTTAATTCGAGTGTTTTCTCATGATTTCATAACATAAATATATATATCTTGTCCTGTGTATTCAGGCAGTAGCCTTAGCTTGAATTTTTGTTAACCCTACCTCTTGCATCTTGTTACATGCCACCCAGTTTCTAGAGTTTTATGATTGATCTATATAAGATTTTCAGGTGCAAAGTCTGAAATGTTATCTTATTCATGTTTTGTTTTATTCATCATTTCTTTAGGGAAAGAAGTTTTTGTTGTTGTTTTGTTCAAGAAATAACTGTCACTTTGGTATTCAATGTAAACTATTGTTCTGTTTTGTGCAGAGAGCTGCCTTCAAGCTGTTTCCAGAGCTGAAGAGATTTGCAATGTCAAATGTCGCTAGTATCGACACAAGGAAAACACTCACCAAGCACTTTACACAACTAAGGTATGGACATACTATTGATTTATTTGATGCGGACACCATTTTGAACTTGATCATTTTGGAAAATTTGTGCATGTAGTTCCATAGTTCTGAATTTTGCCTGTGCAAGTCATTTAATTGAGGTTTGTGAAAGTGTTTCATAGAGGCTCACCGACATTGCTTGGGAACTTGGAATTTGGAGGTTTAAATACCTTGTGTTACCACAGCTAATGTGGAACAGATTCCTAGCTTCATCGAGTGTAGCAAATATTTATGCTAGAGAGACACTCATTCAGTGATAGGATGAGAATACACCAATTGCTATTTTTTTGTTTAGAGCCAGAAGGGCATTAACTCTGTGTAAAATTATACGAGTATTGAAAATTGAAAGTCAAACTTATTACAAAGTGTTTCCTGTGCAGCTTCATATACACCATATTCCTATCCCACAATGTACCTCAGATGCTTCCCTGGGTAAAATGTAATCTCTTTATTCCTCAGTGCATCAGACCTACATCATTTCGCTGCCTTCTTGCATCTGCTGCCCCCTCTTGGTGATGATGAGGAAACCACAGTAGAGAAGACATTCCTTTTAGATCTCATGGTAAGATAGATATTTAGCCAAGAAAGAGATTAATTCTATATTTATCTGTAGCTCTAGTGAGGTATTCATAAATGATGAATCTTCAAAGAGATATCATCTTGACGTATTAGATCCTGGTTAAATATTTAAAAAGAGGTTTAATACTGCTGTAACATGCTGTTATGTCCATTAGAATGAAATGAAACTAGTGTTAATTTAATGCTATGCCTAGCTTCACTTCAAAGATATTTTGATGTTTTGAGATGAACACTTTCTTACTTTTATTTACATGTATGTTCATTATGTAAAGCTCATTTCTCCTAAGAAAAACAATGTATATATGAAATATATTTATATATTGAAAAGAGAACAACAAACTTCCTGTGATAATTTTTTTCAAATGAGTCTGTGTGTATGTCTAGTCTATTGGATTAGGGGTATTTTAATTCAGATTGTTTGTCATTTTGTTTATACTTGTCATATATCCCTTTTTCTTTGCACTCAGGTCTCCCATCACGAGAGAAGGATCTCTCAAATCCAGTCTTTGAATGAGACACCCCTCTACCCAACAGAAGAGATTCTTTGGGATGAAAATGTGGTTCCTACCGAGTACTACTCTGGTGAAGGTAGGATCTATTCTTCCTTTTCTCTTTTTCAAGAATTGTATTTCTCAGGCTTTATCATTATTGCTCACATAGATGATGATTATTAATTTTTTTTTTTAATTCTGCCAAATGTATACTGTTATGAATAATGTTGGTTCAGTTTTATTTTGTTTGATAAATCATAATGACAGTTTGAAATTACATACCGGTACTGTTTGAAAAAATATATTGATATCATAATTTAGCAGGTTATAAAATTTGTACATGTTCTTGTAGATGTATGATCTATATCTGTTTTGTAATTCAATTTGAGCATTTGAATTTGAAAATAAATCCTAAACTGTTATTCTCTGTTGTAAACTGATTTCATAATGGGAGGTGACAATAAATGAAATCTTAAATTTTGAGATATTTTGCTTCATTAAAACAAAATTGGTAATTAACTTCATAAAAAAAAGATCAAGACAAGTATATTGATCATACTTTTTGATGGACCGCTGGACATGAACCCAAATTATATTCCTGAACTATTTCTCCGCTTAGGTTGCCTGGCCCTTCCTAAACTGAATCTTCAGATGCTCACTCTACATGACTACCTGCTCAGAAACTTTCATCTCTTCAGGCTAGAGTCCACATGTAAGTTCAATACTGTAAACACATTACAATGAATTCACAAAGGAGGTTCAATGGAAACCATGGTCTAAAACATAGTGTAAAGCTCTACCGTACACTAAAATAAGCATTTAGAGCATATTATTTGTCTACCCATTGGATGTGAGGACATGTGCATACATACTACATGTATGAAGGTTGAAAACCATGGTGTAAGATAAACCTCCTGGATGAATTCAGACTATTGATTTATAGTCATCTCCTAATCTGTACATTTATTCCATACTTTTTGAATTTCTATGTTGATACAGTGGATTCACAATCTTCAGTGCCATCTAGTGACACCAGTGTTTAGTCAATTTCACGTGATGCATCATGGGAAAAAGTGGATTTCGTATCAGCTGCGGCTAAGCTGTGTATATATCCTGGTCTAGGAGATAAGCTTTTTAATCAGAATTTTTGGTCGGGAAGGTTTGAATAGCTTACTGTATTTGCCGGCTTAAAGGCTGCAGTATTTTCGGAAGAGAAAATATCAAAAAGTCTGGGTGCGGCCTATGCGCCACAACAGTCAAGAATCGGAAATCAAAACAGCACGTATTCGTACATATGGGACTACAATGACTATACAAAGTTAATGTACAATGGTACAGGACATTTCTAGAATAACTCCACACATCTTACCTTATATCTTACATTTCATATTGTTGACATAAAGTATTGTCAATCTCGTGAATAAACTTCATAACTTATCAAACAAAAACTACCGGTAGATCTAGATCTAAGTTCGTGCCATCGCTAAAGCAACCTCCATTCTTGCAGGCCGCGCGCGCCCAGCTATGGCGCAATACACGATCGACTGTGTAACTGCGGCCGGAAACAAAGCTGAAATAAGACGCCATCTGGCTTGCTGCCTACGGTGTCGTGCAAAAGCAAAACAAAAAAGTTTTTTTTTGTTTTTGTTTTTTGTTTGTCTACGAAATGTCCAAAGCGGGGTGCGGCCTATACGGCGCTGCGGCCTTAACGCTGGCAAATACGGTAACTGGGAGTAAAATTTTGCGCTGATTCTAAAAAATTCTTATTGACCCTACTCACAACATTTTGAAACGAAAAATTAGCATGTCGCGGCTTGCCGGTGGGGGCGTGGTTAATTGTGAATTCACCCTATTGTCCTTTTACCCATCACTCCCTCTTCTTAGATGAGATTAGATATCTCTTGACCCATACTATACAATGACTTCCTTGGTCCCATCACTCTCTCTTCTTAGATGAGATTAGATATCTCTTGACCCATACTATACAATGGCTTCCCTTTTCCCATTACTCTCTCTTCTTAGATGAGATTAGATATCTCTTGACCCATACTATACAATGACTTCCTTTTCCCATTACTCTCTCTTCTTAGATGAGATTAGATATCTCTTGACCCATACTATACAATGGCTTCCCTTTTCCCATTACTCTCTCTTCTTGGATCAGATTAGATATCTCTTGACCCATACTATACAATGACCTCTTTCTACCTATCACTCTCTCTTCTTAGATGAGATTAGATATCTCTTGACCTGTATTATATAATGACTTCCTTCTTCCCATTACTCTCTATTCTTAGATGAGATTGGATATCTCTTGACCCATACTATACAATGGCTTCCCTTTTCCCATTACTCTCCCTTCTTAGATGAGATTAGATATCTCTTGACCCATACTATACAATCGCTTCCCTTTTCCCATTACTCTCTCTTCTTAGATGAGATTAGATATCTCTTGACCCATACTATACAATGGCTTCCCTTTTCCCATTACTCTCTCTTCTTAGATGAGATTAGATATCTCTTGACCTGTATTATATAACGACTTCCTTCTTCCCATCACTCTCTTCTTAGATGAGATTCGACAAGATGTAGAGGATGCGGTGCTGAGAATGAAGCCCTGGAAGGCCGAAGATGGTAGCTGCTTCTTTGGAGGATGGGCACGTATGGCACAGGTAAGCATTACAATGACCATGCTTTCAGCTAGCCCCTTACCGGTTTGAATTACCATGTGAACAGGCCTTTACAGGAAATCAAGATCATGTGGTATATACAGAAACCATATATTGTACTTTAAAACCTTTGTAATATAATGGGGGATGAAGCTGTCAATCTGGTGATCTAACAATTGCTGTGGTGACATTTACTTCAGGCTTTATTTCATCATATATATAGTGTTATGGTATGCGTCTCAGTTTAAGTTTGGGTTAGGGTTAGGTATACAGTTGTATATAGTTCTTTTGTCCAGGATTTGAGTTGATAATGTGTTTAGAGAAGGATGTTGACTGCAGGGCAATGATGCTGAAACAAGTTTAGGATTCTCCTCCCTAGTGTCCTTGAATTTCAGATGACTGTCGTTATGGTCCAATTTGATATGATTTTAAAGTTATCTGAAGGTACTAAGAGTTAATTTAATGTCCTTCTTTATATTTCTTCATGTTCAAATGTGAGATTACAATCATATATATCCAAATACATTTCCTACTAGGCATGATATCTATATGTGTAATTAATTACAAACTGGCAAGATGTTGCTTTAAAAAATGCAATCTGACCCCCTTCCTCTTTATTCTTCTTTCACTTCTATCACTCTCTCATATTTCACTCTCTCTTATTTCACTCTCACATTAAAACTATTGATTTTGATTGTTTTCCTTTTCTGTTCTTTTGCAGGCAATTACATCCTTCTCGGTAGTTGAGGTAAGGAATTATTTCGGTTATGAAAAGATAAAATGATATGAAATGAAATCATTTCAAATTAAGGTTGAAAGTAAACCTTTGTTCCTCATCAACATATACATGTAATATGAGCAATTACCTGACTGCTTGTAAGCTATTAAAGATAAAGACCAGTTCTGGTCATGCGATTGCATTGTGAAAGAAACGTTGTGAAATCGATCAGAAAAGGTTGATCATTCAGCATATAAGTATTAAAGTGTACTGCAAGGTTCTGGAATCATCAAAATGATAAGAAATTTGGCCCAGTCTTGGTAAAGTTACAAGCACTGTACACAGAAAGATGTATATGGGACTACGCGACCATGTGCGCGATATCTATTTGGTCCCAATAGATATAATAATTTACCAAATATATCAATTAGTAGGCGGTTTCCCGGCAAAATTTGTATCATCACATATTAGTCAAAACATATTCTTTCACATGATTGGTAATGAGAGCTTCCATTTCATTTTTTGAGAGAGGGGCATTTCCAAAACTGGTCTTTACCTTTAAATACGATTTGAGTTTGATGTAAGCCATATTTTCCCTTAGAATTTTTAGTCTTAGGCTTGGTATTCCATTGGTCTAATGTGACAGGAGACAAACTACAAACATATGGTTTCTTTCCCTATTTATTGTGGAAGTGTTGAGTTTTAGGCTGACTGCAATATTTCTTGATATTCTGTGTGTTTCCCATTTTCAAAATTCTGTTTATGCACATGTGTGCTTATTTTCTTGTGAAGATATTCATTCCTTTGACATCTCAGGAATTCATTAACAGTTTGTGATGGTTGTTATTAACATCTAAGATTATGATTTGCAAAGTTTATTAATGTCAGACCAGTTTGTTATTGCTTTTATAGCACTATTAAAAATTGATTTTTGTACTTCATGTTTAGGATGATTTATTGGTGACAAATATTCTATTTCTACAGAGATCCTTACAACAGTTATTTATTAAATCCAGAGTTTTAAATAAATTACAAAAAGTTGTGATTATTTTGCTGATTTTTGCAGGTTTCCAAACCCAACATTGGTGAGAATCACCCAGGCAGTGTGAGAGCTGATATCACCTTGACCCTTAACCTCCGTCAACATATCAAGTCAGAGTGGGAATGTAAGAAATCGTAATACGCTCTCTCATTACCTGGAGCTACTTCTGAAATCTCAATTATGCCCTTTCATTCCAGATGTATTTAAAGCTACCTGAGTTTGCAGTAACTTTGTAACTTCAGTTTCTAGCGACATGTAAAAGGGTCTCAACTGTTGTAAAATAAATTTTTATTTTTTTAATTTCTTTTAATAATTTTTTGATTGAAGGTAGTGTTGGGTAGTGCAAATTTGCAAATGTGAAGCTAGAAGAGTTGACAAATATTGCGATTTGAAATAAATGTATAATGAAAATAGAGAAAAGAATGAAAGTAGAAGATTATTGTTTGCTACATGTATCTTTGGGATTGTGCCACAAAGCATCTGTATCACCCTAGATTTTTAGTGTTTAGTGGATATTTGAACTGATAAGGAGCTCATGTATATAGGATCTCCTCTCTTTTAGAATGTTAAATAGGCTCTTTGTTGGTATATACTGCTGTAATTTAATCTAATGTGAAGAATGGCCTTATTTAGACTGTAATTGACAATAACATATTCGTGTACATGTTTGTTTCCTTCTATCCAGCACTGAGGAAGCATGATGTTGCCTTCCTTGTCACGGTCCGACCATCCAAGAGGATTGGTAGCTCCTTCACCAACAAGGAGCATTTCATCGACCAGGTTGGAATCGCTTACGTCAGAGGGTGTGAGGTAGAAGGGCTTCTGAATGACAAGGGAGAAGTGATTGAAGAAGGTATGCACAACTGTACAGTTACTTCTTTGCCACTAAGTATATGAATACATGTACTATCTTTTGTGAACTTCCAAGAGTCTTATTTTTTTTTTTAAATCATTGTTTCATATATTTAGATTGAATATGAAATGTCTTCTCCCATGAACCCATTACTTTTCGAGTAAGAAAGTAGCAAATCTCTGACCAAATGTTTGTTTGATTGAGGAAAGAAAATGCAGGTTTTGTATTCCACGTTGTTAGCAAGGACCTCGAGAATGGGCATTGCTGGTTTACATCTAGAGTGATCTAATGTGGCGTAAGGATTGTATGATATGGTTAATTTAGCTCAAACTGTCATTACATTATTGATTTCAATGAACATGCATGTATGCATTTGTATATACATGTAGTTGTATTTTCTATAAAAAATCATAAAATAGCCATTTTTAGAACAACAGATAAAAGTCATCTGTACCATGCATATTGTATGTGCAGTCATAGTGTACATGTTCTCACGTATGTTTATTTGATGAACAAGCATTGCATCCCCTAAAACAAAGGCAAATTCAATTTCAATTAAATTCATTTAAATTTATTTCCACTCAAACAGTAAAACATGAAACATAACAAAGTTAAACATATAGATCAATATTTTCAAGCATATATTTTTTTTTAAAGTGTTGATAAAAAGAGTTACATGTATAAAAAACAGACATTTGACTATACACAATAAATTTGAGCACATAAAATGTGGACAAGAGTGATTCAAATGCAAAATTTAACTGTAAAATACGACATTGATCAATGTAATGCTCCCTTAGCAGATCTTTGAAGATGCTTAGGTATACATATTTCTTCTTTTGACCAACTTTGATATATATTTGTTCAGGTCCAGAACCCAAGCCAGATCTTCCAGGTATCACCAGAACTTACAGAGTATGGCTGGACTCTAACCAGTACCAGAAGGACATGGCTAAGACAGCGTCTTCTGGGACAGAGGATGTCTATGAGAGCTTCAATATCATGATGAGAAGGAAACCAAAGGAAAACAACTTCAAGGTATTTCAAAGTTAGCCATAAAATCAAGTGTGATCATAAATGATGATTTGTAACTTCTTTTCAGATTAAGATTTTAAGAGATTTATTTCCTTTGTGCAGAATATTATTTTCATGTAAATACTTAATAGATCTGTATAGTTCAGGAGGGAAGTGTTTTTAAATGATTATTATCTTTGGATTTCAAGCCTACGCACAATGTGTGCACTATTAAAGTCCACTTCCTGGGGGATGGGTATTCCTAGCATATACATGAATGCACAATTCTCCTGAACATGTTCAGGTAATCTCTGTGTCGTTCTATAGTCATACAAGGACTTAATACATTTACTACTGAATTTTCATATTCCTCATAGGGTTTGCTCTTTCAAATCTCTCCACAAGAGGAAAATAATCTCATAAGATATTTCTAATCCCATGCCTTCGGTTCTGATGTAATGAATAAAGGTCATGAATGTATGAATGTATATCATCTGTCCCCACTTGTAGGCTGTACTGGAGACAATCCGTGACCTGATGAACACTGACTGTGTAGTACCTGACTGGCTACATGACATCCTACTGGGGTATGGAGACCCAGGAGCAGCTCATTACTCAAAGTAAGACAATACCAGGCCAGTGTTTCACAAAATCGGCTTAAGTACAAGCTCCGGCAATGACATCCCATTGAAATGCATGTATTAAAATTAACGCAAGATTTAATGGGATGTTTGTGAACTTGTATTTATTGTCATTTTTGTGAAATGATGTTAAGTGTACTTTGTGTAATCATTTTCATAGTGATGTGTTAAGTTACGATTTCCATGGGATATTACATGAATGTATTATTTCAGAATGTAGATCAAACTATTTTCTACTATTAAAACCTACATTTAAGTTTGATTCTGATTGTGATAAATTTATAGTTAATTTCAAAAGGAAATAGGAAGAGTATGAATTAAAAAAGTACAACTTGAAAGTTACTTGATCAATGACTGCACATGCCAATTATCACCATTCCTACTTCTGCTACTATTCATCATAACCTGTAAATTTGATAATTTTCTTCCTTTTTGGGGGTCCATTTCACAGGATGACCAAGCAAATTGCAACTTTGGACTGGAATGACACCTTCCTAAACGCTGACCATCTCAGGGCTAGCTTCCCAGAACATTCGGTCAAGTTGATGACCAATGACCCAACTAAACTAGTGCCTCCTTTCAGGTTAGTCATATTCATATGAGGTATATTGTTTGTGAACTAGCTCTGAGTCAGAGTCAGAGATAGAAATTGAGAGGGTATATAAGCTGCTTGTGCTAGATCTAGTGGATGCAGTGATCAAACAAGGTCAGCATGCAGGTCTAGTATACACAGCACATTCAGCCATCAACGTACTAAGATTTGCATAATGATAGCACATCAACGTGACAATACTTATACCCTAGTCTGTGTGTTGGCCTTGTTTATTATTAGTATTTATGTTGGCCGTTTTTCTGCTGGCATAAATCACTGGTCAAAGTGCTATGTGGGCTGCTTTTCAACTCGAAAACAGTTTATATATCAGTGGAATCAGTGGTGCTATAGTGTTAGATTGATGCTCTAATGTCACTAATACTTTTGTGAAATTAAAATTTAAAACAAAAATATACATATAAATATATTGAGATGGTGCAATTTCAATCATCCAATTGACAATTGCTAACATTTAACTGTGATAGATTAAAAAAATATTCAGCTTTAAAAACAAAAAAACAATATCTAATTTCATAAAAAGCAATGGATGCTAAGATAACCCATAGCAGTAGTAGGACCTATTGCTACCAAATCAAACTGGTATGAAAGTTCAATATATATCCTATGATGCTTGGTACAGAGAGGGACAATGCATGACTCTCCTTTTTCTCTCTCTCTCTCTCTCTCTCTACAGGATAACATTTCCAGATGCTGAAAAAGGAGGCTCTTCAGGGAAGAAACGCAAGATTGAGGACACCTCTCAGATGAAAGCCAAGAAAGAAATCATTGTTGAACCCCACATCATACCTAACCGAGGCCCTTATCCATACAACCAACCGAAGAGGTAAGTCATGATATTTGAGATAGTTTTGTTTTTATTTCAAAAGAAATATTAGTCTTATTATTTAGCAGACATTTATAATTCTGTATATTGCTAAAAATGTTTTCTTCCCCAAACAACAATGCTGCCCAAGTATCTGGTGGATTTAGTTAAACCTCTGCCTACGGGAGCTGGGTGATCCCTGTATTATGTCTATAGGAATTAGAGAATTCAGTAGTCATGGGTGTTAATTATGGCTTGATGTTGTCCCTGAATCCATGTTAATTCAAAATTCAGTCAAAAAGAAGAAGAAGATGACTTAAATATACAGTTGAATAATATATAATTAAAGGGAACTCATTTGGTTAATATATTTTAAATGATGCAGGGATGTAAATATTAGTTTACTATCTTCTGTGTATTTTTGTTTCTTTCTTCAGGAATGCAATCCAGTTCACCCCAACACAAGTAGAAGCCGTCAGAGCTGGCATGCAACCAGGTCTTACAATGGTAAATTCAGTCAGTTTCATACAGGATCAATTATTTTCATACACTGCAGGACTATTGTCTGCTAAGTAATCATAACACCACACTTAAAATCAAAATAGGTATTCATCATGTTGTCACAAAGTATTTCAAAGGTAAAGTCACATTAATATTAGAGAAGGTGGATCCAGGAAATTTTGTAAACGGGGACACATTAAAAAAAAATGGGGGTACAATTTATTTAAAAAAATCATCTCCAATATCTATCATAACTTCAAGTAAAAGTAAAACTTGTTTGATGGGTGAATAGCATTGTAGTTTGTAGATTAGGATAGGAATGGTGATATATTTTGTCTCTCTTGTGATGATAGGTTGTTGGACCTCCTGGAACTGGTAAGACAGACGTAGCTGTTCAGATCATCTCCTATATCTATCATAACTTCCAGTAAAAGTAAAACTTGTTTGATGGGTGAATAGCATTGTAGTTTGTAGATTAGGATAGGAATGGTGATATCTTTTTTCTCTCTTGTGATGATAGGTTGTTGGACCTCCTGGAACTGGTAAGACAGACGTAGCTGTTCAGATCATCTCCAATATCTATCATAACTTCCCAGAGCAGAGGACCCTCATCGTCACACATTCCAACCAGGTAAGAACAGGGGGCAAAGTCTGGTGACAGATACCTGATAAAACTTATCTTAGTGATGACAATTAGCTTGTATTTCTTTGATTCCATTCCCTTTGCCAAGTCTCAAGCTGTGCATATGAGCTACATGTACTACTAACCGGGATGTATGGTATTCCTATCACAGACACTGTATCTACAGATAGCTTTTCTATGAAAGTAGCAGCCTCGCTGAAAAAAACTCACACATCGTAATTGGCCTTTGAGAATCATAAAATTCAGTATAGTGAATGCATTAATGTAATACAATCAAACCTACTTTAGTGACCACCCATTTATAAAGACTACCTGTCTTCAAAGACCACATTTTTGTTTCCCTTGAAAAAAACAGTTCTCATTGAAACGTGTACTAAAGGAACCTGTACATAAAGGCCACCTGCCTTTAAAGATGACTTTTCTTGTCCTTATATTCAGGTCTCACTGCAATTCTATTTGGTAACTGTCCATTGATTTTTGTGTGTGGTCTTTTAGGCTCTGAATCAGTTGTTTGAGAAGATCATCGCATTGGATGTCGATGAGAGGCATCTGTTGAGGTTGGGTCATGGTGAGGAGGCACTGGAGACAGATAAAGATTTCAGCAGGTAAGCTAGAAAAAAGAAACACATTATAAACGTGTCATTCTTAAAGGTTCACTTGTATTAGACCTATAAAATGGGATCACGTTAAACACGGAGTTTTCGTAAACGACTTGAAAATATGGAATTAGATCTTTATATCTGTATGTATGAAGTGTAGCTGTTATACAAAACACTGATTTTTCAGTATAAAGATGTTATCAGTATGCACTATATCCTTGACAACATATTCTTGGTGTAAAGGAAGGTGTGAAAGTTCCACACTGCACAATCTGAATACGATCCAGTTATTTGAAGAATTTGTGATGGCATTTTCTTTAAACATTTAAACATGTAAAATCTTAATGACTGAGGTACTATAAAGTCATTTCATTAATTAAATCTATATTTCAATTGTCTACGATTTGAGTTAAATGCACTAAAATCCAGGTTAATGTTCTGATCATTATTTAGAACCTAAATCAGGATAGTGGTTGTTTAGATTTCCATATCTAATATAACTGCCCTATCAAAAAAAATTGGATCGAGTTAAATGTAAAAAAGCTGTTTAGAACATATCTCTTTAACTTAGAGCAAGGGGATAAAACAATATACCAGGAAAGCAGTCAATTTATTTCAAGTTTAAGGGTTCAATGAAGCACCCTCTGTAGGTGTAGACATAACCATTGAAGAATGTACCTGTGAAACTGAATCTATTTTGCCAAACCATCAGGTACGGTCGTGTGAACTATGTGCTTGGTCGTCGCCTGGAGCTGCTCAAGGAGGTGGAGAGGTTACAGGACAGCCTTGGAGTTCCTGGTGATGTGTCATACACCTGTGAGACAGCTGGTCACTTCTATCTCTATCAGGTAGGTAGCAGTAGAGAATGGCATGTCATTGAAGAGAAGGTTGAGTTCTGGGGGAATTTGTACAAAAGTCTTGGGGTACCAGGGGCGGTATTCTGAAAATCATTTTATCCCTGTGTTATCTCTTGAAGGACCGCCTCTATCTTATCTTTGACACTCCCATTCGTATAGACCCTACCAATCAAGATCTATTTTATATAAGCATGAAAAGTAGGTCAACCAATAGGAATACTTTATGCCATACCTGAAGATGCGCCCAGCGCATATAATCATGGGCATAATTAGTAAATTGAGCGTTTATTACGCGCGTCATCATATGCGCTGTGGCTTGTGGATCATGAAGACAAGTCACGCTTTGACTTAGTGGTTAAGAAACATCACAGAGATGAGAGCATTAAAATCGTCATATCCTGGCATGTTATTTCTTAGAAAGTTCTCATCTGTGATGTCTCCGGTCAACACACAATCTTCTTTTAACTCGTCTTTTGGCACGAAATTGGTTTTGGGCAAAGAAGATTGCCGCCATTATATCACCACGAAAGATAGAACAACCCACTACCTGTTGTAAATATTGTTGTAAATACCATGCAAAATAAGATAAGATAGAAGATACAACAATTTTCAGAATACCAATTATTTTGTCATATTATCTCTCGTGCGCATATGCAAATGAGGATTTAGCACCATTTTATTAATAATACGCACAATTACAAGCGCACAAAAGTTTGAGCGCAGGCGCAGCCAAAGAGATGAGAGAAAAGATACAACAAAAGTTACAACAATGTTCAGAATACCAACTTTATCTTAAGTTCAAAGCTACAACAATATTAGAGATAACACAGGATTCAGAATACGGCCTCAGGTGATGAGGCAGTATGATAGCTAGTAAGGAATTCCTCCACTGCCATTGAAGTCTGAAATCTTATGTTTGATATGATTGCAAAAAAAAACAGTTTCCAGCCACTCTGAGGGGATTTCTCAATGGTATTTTAATCTTTTGGATATAGATGCTGCATTATCAGTGAAGATATAGTATTAACCATAGCAGGAACCAAGTGGTTCTTTTGTTGAAGGGAAGTCCACCCTGATATTAAGTTGTTTTAATAACAGCAGAAAAATTGCACAAATAGATCTGTAAAGGTTTGAAGATCATCTGATAAGACATAGAAGAGTGAGGAATTTTTAAGTTGTAATCAATTAAACACAAATTGGCAACTTTATGACGTACCTTCTTGGCATGAGCATAAGAAGATCATTTGTACCCAATAGACCTGCTTACTGATTGTTTTCATTCCATGCATGTTTCTCTCCCCAAACCCCTGGTTAACAGCCATTCCATTCACCTGTGAATAATGGCATCTTTATGGGTGGAACATTTGCATACATTAGTTGTTGCGATGTAAGTCAAGACTCTGGAAATCTTTTAGTTGTCAAGAGAATCTTTTGTTCAAAAAGTATTCAGGAATTCAGTTAACAGGTCTATTGTAAAGCCTATTGAGAAAACTACTAGATATGTCTCCATTTTGATAGGCCATTTTTGTAATGTAATTAAATTTATGCAAGCACCTTTAATACTTAGCACTCTGACTATTGAAATACAATTATTTGTAACAGGCAAAGAATGAAATAATTTGTTTCAAGGCACTTACGATTATATTTGGTTACATTACGAAAATGGCCTATTACTACTGTAACTTGGAAGAATTCCTTTCAAATGGGAAGCAGGGGCTATTCATGAATCACTTCCATTATTTTTAAGCATGAACCACAGGTGGAAGTGTTCCTTTGAAAGAGGAAAACAAAAGCTGTTTAAATGAAACTTGAGCATAAAAGACAAGTGGAAGAATATCTTTCAAAAAGAGTAAACAAAAGCTGTAAGCTGTGCATGAAGCATCTTTAGGTATGAAACAGTTCAAATGAGGTCTTCTTTCAAAGGGGGAAGCAGAAACTATTCATGAAGCATCTCATTACTTTGAGATGGGTTTTTCTAGAATGCACATTGTAACACCTGTCCATGCATTACTGTGAATATTTGACTCAATTGTACCATGTACTGTACTGGAGTGCAGCAGTTGCATGCACACTCAATGTTAGCAGTGACTTTCGAGATGGCAGAGGCCATTTTTAACTCTGACCATCCTTCTCACTCTATATCAGGTGGTAGCACGCTGGGAGAAGTTTCTGAGTAAAGTGAAGCCTAAGGGAGGTAAGGAGGTTGGAGTAGAAGACATTGTTGCTTACTTCCCATTCCATAAATTCTTTGAGAATGCCCCCCAGCCAGTATTCAAAGGGGAGACCTATGTTCAGGACATGGACATTGCAGAGGTATGTACAACCACAATACATGTATATGTGAAGAAGCTTATTCTTCTTAAATTGGCACCAATTATTTTTATTGTTTGCTCTTACATTTAAGAAAAACCAAAATCTAAATTAAAATGACCTGTGTAAATTAAAATGTCAAAATGCATTGATTTTTTGTTGTTGTTGCTTGCTCGCTTGCAAAATCTAGAAACGTGCCCGTACACCACACAAAGCTGCATCGCTATCCTGGCTGTGTAATAAAACATATTTTATTGATCTCAACATTTCAAACACCAATGTACAAAACTAAACTGATTTCACTCAAAATCGGTACTTTAGTGACAATTGATGACACCTAAATAGCAGTAAAATACAATTTTTTCAACTCACCTAAGTTAGAAAGACTAATTTAAAAATTAAAATCGTGAGTCCACTGTCAAACTTGCTTACAGTTTTATCGGCATGATTGTGTGCATTTGTGTGTTATAAGTGTATGGACTATTAACGTGTGAAATTGCTGCCTATTAGCACATGGTACAGCGCTAGAGGTCCAGACGCAGTATTGACTGTATATGCTTTGCTTGAGTGCCCGTACACAAGTGCCAAAGTGATGTAAAATTAATCTTTGTGGTGAATTTGGTATTGGGACAATGCAAACAAATCTGAAAAGGGTGCCTTGACAACAACAAAAATGCCAAAGTGATGCAAAATTAATCTTTGTGGTGAATTTTGTATTGGGGCAATGCAAACAAATCTGAAAAGGGTACCATGACAAAAAAAAAAAAAAAAATGCCGAGTTATATGATGTATGTATTAAAAGTGGAATGATAAATTGTATTTCTATTGTTTTCTAGGGCTGCTACCGCCACATCAAGAAGATCTTCCAGCAGCTTGAGGTGAGGACATCTAATGCTTGTAATTTCTGTATTTTCACTTAAAATCTTAAGGATTTCTGTGCTGCATTTTCAGTGTTTCTACTAAGAAATCTTTGAACACACCATTTGTTTAAACATTGAATTTTTTACATAATTTAATTGTATTTCATGCATTTTTAATATTTACAAGGTAATTGATATTTTATCATAAAAATATGATGAAAGTGGTAAATGAATACAACTGCAAATCACCGATTTGTATCTGTTGCACAATATGAAAGATCGCAAGGTTGACAATCAGAAACAAATGTAATTCATTAAAAATTGTCATTAGTTTTAACAGTTTTAAAGGTATTGTTTTTCTACTCCCGGCATTTCACAATATCTCATTAAAGACAGTGCCATAATCCTAATTGGGATTTTTCAGGAAGAACATTTTTTTAGAATAAAGTTAATCTGAATTGATAAGACTAACATCACATATCTCTCTTCCATCCAGGAATTTCGAGCATTTGAGCTACTGCGAAGTGGGAAAGACCGGTCCAAGTACCTCCTGATCAAGGAAGCCAAGATCATCGCCATGACGTGTACGCATGCTGCCCTCAAGAGACGAGACTTAGTCGATCTCAGGTTCCAGGTAAGGTCCTGTCTCTCATCTTTCTTCTTAGGTTTTGCTTCCTGTAACCATGAAGATTCTTGCTGGGAAGGGCTTATTTATGTGTATCAACTTAAATGCTCTTTATATTTTATTTCATTTTGAGATTCAAACATGTCACTAAAAAAAAGACCATAATACCTATACCTGAAAAATATTTCTTACTTAAATTTGCCTTGAAACAAGATTTGTTGTGAAATTGTTAGAAATGGCATATGTTTAGTGCTATCCAGTGGTCTGACGGACAGTAAAATTCAAATTCAAATAGTTTATTGAAATAAGATCTCGATGATATGATTTTAAAAATAAAAGCATATTGAATAAATGGTATGGAATTTATTTGGTAGTTGTCTTGGTTGTTAAATGGGGGAGGGGGTTAGTCCAGTGGCAATCGTCTACATCCGCCTGGGATTGTTGAGGAGGTAGTTGACTGGCCCCTGCTCACTATTTTCATCATTGTTATTGGTATTTTTGTTCTTTTGCATCTTCCCTGACAGTATGATAACATCTTGATGGAGGAATCTGCTCAGATTTTAGAGATTGAAACCTTCATCCCTCTGCTACTTCAGGTAAGCTAGTCAATTCATCTGTTTGGCATCAGAAGGGTGTTAACTCATATACTTTAACACAGAGTTAAGCCCTTCTTGCTCCAAGCAGTTGATATGTCAATGTAATGATACATGATAGAAGTACTTGGTCTTATTGATAAATTTGAAGCTGAATAAAATAGTACACACAATTACTATGAGGTATAGATTCATGTAATAAGGAGGTATATATCATAGAAGCAATTTATGGATATTATTTAAGAGGATGACTTGGATTTACATTCAAGTCATCGCATAATTTTTCAATGTCAAGGCATTAATAATAATAATTATAAATTATATTTCTATAGTGCATTATACAAAATATGTCTCTATGCGCTTCACATTGTATTATGTAAAAGCTTAATTACTTATCTACTGTTGAATTATCCTCAAACAAAAATTCTGACAAAATCTTAACTAAAGTAGTACATTAATAACACACCAATAACTAAATAGAACAACATAATAACTAGTTCTTAAATAATGATACAACTATTATGGTGCAAAAATTTATTCATATATTACAAGTTATAGGCATATACAATTCCAATTAAAATTATAGATCACAAAGCATGAAAATCATTAGTTCTTAAAAAGGTAGGTCTTGAGTGCAGTTTTTAAGGTCTAGATGGTAGGTGCAGTTCTAATGGCAAACGGGAGAGAGTTCAAGAGGGTGGGAGCATTGAAGATGTTTGTTCTGGGATCTGAGAGCATTAACATTTGAATGGCACTTTATGTTTTGGGTCCCAGCTGCGGGGAGCTATGACTAATTAGTAGTTACAGAATGGGTTGGTCCAGAGAGATTTACCATTTTATAACAACTGTGAACTCTTTGCTTCTACTTATCCAGTTTATGCTGATATATCTTTTGTTATTTTATGTTATCTCTTTATTTTTTCCTATAGAATATAACATTGCCAATTATGTATAATTGAAGTATACAAATTCATGACAAGTTATTCTTCTGTGAACCGACCTGCCAATGTAAAGCTATTAGATAAAAGTACAAAAGTTGCATACTCAACCCTATGTTTGACATTCCAGAATCCTGAGGATGGTTTCAATCGATTGAAGCGATGGATCATGATCGGTGATCACCATCAGCTACCACCTGTCATCAAGAACATGGCCTTCCAGAAGTTCTCCAACATGGAGCAATCTCTCTTCACTCGGTTTGTCAGGTTAGGGGTGCCTACTGTAGATCTTGATGCTCAGGGTAGAGCAAAACCAAGGTAGGAACAAAGAAAGATTCTTGAGAAAACTTTATTATACTTGAGAATAATGAATATGATGATGGTGGTGTTTAGATTTTTTTAATACTATATATAATTGGGAATGAAATTTAGATTTGATATTGGGATAATGAATGTAATGATGATTATGGTGTTGGTGTTGGTGATGATGGTTTTAGTGATGGTGGTTTTTGTGATGACAAGGATGAGGATAATGATGTGCCCTTGTCTATCAGAACACACACAGGGAAGAATGAATCTAAGAAATCTCTTGTTACCATTGTTAATGAAAGGATATAGTATAAACCGGTTATCCTTCACGTATCTTCAGTTCTCATTTAGTAATGTGATTGTCATGCACATAACAAGTGGAGAGTTTTTAGTGCTAAAATAACCTCTTGGCATTTCAATGGAATGCCTGATTTGATTTTGAATGACTTAAAAGCTCTCATACTGCCTGTTGAATCTTTTGCGCCTTCCCTCAAAGCAACTTGTAATGTATGTTTAGTTTTCCTGTTAACCCATACTAAAATCACTCTTATCTCTCTTGTGTATGACTTTCTAACAGCATCGCCACACTGTACAACTGGAGGTATCGTAACCTAGGCAACCTGCCTCATGTGAAGAGGATGCCCGAGTTCCAGACTGTAAACCCTGGCTTGGCCTTTGACTATCAGCTCATCAATGTGGATAACTTCAATGGAGTGGGGGAATCTGAGCCCAATCCTTACTTCTATCAGGTAAAAATGAGAGAAATACATGTAGTACTGAAACGTTCCTCAGGTCGATGACAGCTGTAAGGGTGGCTATAAAAGGAGTAAATATCTTACACAAACTTTCATCCATTTTTTGTTTGTTGAGGAAAATAATTCAGAAATTGGTTTGATAATTTACTAAATCTAGTGTATGTAATTGTCTGATGTTTATTTCGATTTTGCCTATAGAACCTGGCTGAAGCGGAGTACGTGGTGGCGCTCTTCATGTACATGAGGTTGCTAGGATACCCAGCGGAGAAGATCAGCATCCTCACTACATACAACGGTCAGAAGCATCTAATCCGTGATGTCATCAACAAACGATGCTCGGACAATCCAATGATGGGTCAACCCCACAAGGTGAGATTACATTGTTCATGGATCGAAGTAATATTGGAGTAACAATAGTTGGATTATACTCCTTTAAAACAAATATATGTCATCATAATGGACAAGTAAAATTGCAGGAACTAAACCTAATCTACTAAGGCTGGGTTTAAACTGAATGGTGGTCGACCTATTCATACCATTTGAATCGTAGTAATTCTATGGAATAGAGAAGTTAAGTTTGTTAGAGTTAATACAAGCAGCTTGGTGGCACAAATAAGATGCATCCAGAACACAAACGACTTGGTGGTTATGGATAGTTAACCTCTATGATTTTTGATTTTGTATCACTTTATTGTCAATCTTCAATAAAGGAACATAGTATAAACATAAAAGATTTGCACAGTCACAGACATATAATAAGAGTAGTCCAGGTCATGGCTCATAACTGCCAAAGCAGGGCATACAATACAAAACATATAAGACATAAAGATGTTATAAGACATGATTGCCGAGATCTTTAACAGTAATTATTGTGTTCATGTCAAATAGTGTCAGATTAAGAAAAATATATAATATATAATTCAATTTACTCAATTAATGTATAGAGACGCTTTCGGAGGAATAGAGGGCTCACGTGATGCAACAAAATCTAAACAGTGGCATGCATTCAGCCCACGGTTGCACCACGATAGTCCTCTTTATTGCTTATAAACACTATTATTTTTGTTATTATAACTATCATTATTTTTATCATTATTATCATTATTTTCATGATTATCTTTATTATTTTTAATAATATTATTATTATCATTTAGCATCCAGTTATGAAACTCTTATTGAATTATTACAAATTACTACAGTCTTGCCATGAGGGTTCGCCCTTTGCTCAATAAATTGCAAAAGACGACACAAGGGCCATTTTACTGAGTTTTTCCCGAAGTTACTTTGTGTTCCGTTTATGCAAGTAGCCCAGCATCTTTTTTAGTCTGTGGGTATTGCTTGATGAAATGAACCCACGGGAACTGACTTCAAATGCCAAAAATTCTACCTCGTAGCCATTATTTTGAATGTCTGAATGTTGTTGTTATTTTCATCGTAAATACAAAGGTCAGGTTTTAGGTTTGTTTAGGTACAAGACACTGGGATTGTTGAGACAGGGGAGTAGCCGTTTTAATAGGGAATATCGTGAAGGATTTTTGTATCGGGCGAAATACTTTCTGTGATGACTTCTACAAAGCATTTTAGTACATTGTTATGGCGCCAGGTGTATCGCCCTTGAGATAGAAGTAGTGACCAGCAATTAAGAACTAACATGGTTCAGTGTCTCAACACAATTGCAGTGCCTGCATTTGTTTGTTGCAGATTTTCTCCATCTCAGTAAATTTGCCCTTGTGTTTACAGTGTCGCTAACAGCATTTACAAGAAATGTAAGAACTTTCACTGGCAAATTAACATGATGCTCTTCCTAATGATAGAAGATCTAGAAATTTCCCTTGAACTACTAACTCTTTAACATGTGTATGCCAAATGGTAGAGACTTCGTGAGTTAGGATTTTTTTGCCTCTCTTTTCTTTTCTTTGAGTGTTGGATGCCCTTTAACAGATGAGTGAACCTCATTACTTTCCACAATCGTGGACTTTTTCCTCACCCATTTCGACTCGCGTTGCAATTGAGAGTCCAAACAATGATTCACCAAATCGTCCCCGTTCACCCTCATGGATATGTATGAAAGAGTATGGCAGTGGTTATACAAATCAGAAATGGACGGGATGTCTAGTCCATTTGGCATATGAACGAATGCTAAAGTTCCTGGTCGTGCTAGACCACACCATTTCACATTGCTGGTGTGATAAAATTATGATTTTCAACGTGTGAAACCTTAGTCTGCTTTTGACATTGTTGGTGTACATGTATTCCTTAATGCTTGTATAAAACTATATTGTCTCATCTTTCATCATCAGGTGACGACAGTGGATCGTTTCCAGGGGCAACAGAATGACTACATCCTTCTCTCACTAGTCAGGACGAGGGCAGTTGGACACATCAGGTATGGTCATCCAGAATTTTATGAAATGCCTTAGTTAATTTTTAGAAATTATATAGTATTGCATATTTGACACCTTACCATTGATACAGATAAGCAATTCTGCATTTTTCAACACTGTCTTGGGTCAGCACTGTAACATAAGTTCAGGTTTAAAACGGGTAAAGTTAAGTCAACTGATTTTTAGAGTGCCAACCTCTTTAACCTGTAACTATTCCCATAATTAACCAAGTCAACAAACAATCATATGAAATCCATTTTTCATTATCATTACTGGATTGAGTTTTTGTCTCGCCTGCGTAGCAAAAAGCGAGACATAGGCGCCGCTTTTCCGATGGCGGCGGCGGCGTCAACATCAAAACTTAACCTAAGGTTAAGTTTTTGAATTGTTAATATAATTTTGAAAGTATAAGTTCTTATTCAATGAAACTTAGACTAAAGGGTTATCAAGTATCCCCAATCATGTGAGTAGAATTTCAGCCCACTAGGTCAAGGTCAAAGGTCATTTCAGGTCAACAAACTTAACTATGTTGTGGCATCAGGCTAAGATTTTTTAATTGTTATCATAATTTTGAAAGTATACATTCCTAT
Source organism: Mesocentrotus franciscanus (assembly GCA_037976565.1). Lineage (NCBI taxonomy): Eukaryota > Metazoa > Echinodermata > Echinoidea > Camarodonta > Strongylocentrotidae > Mesocentrotus > Mesocentrotus franciscanus. Next base: position 17,011,296 of record CP137669.1, on the reverse strand, counting down.
TCCATGTAACTTGAACATAAGGGTTATCAAGTATCACCAATCATGTTATTAGTCTTTAGGTGACAAAGTAAAGGTCAAATGTCATTTCAGGTCTGGAAACTTAGACTTTGTTGTGGCATCAACATCAAGATTTTGAAATTTTAGCATAATTTCAAAAGTGTTTGTTCAAATTCCATGAAACTTGTACCCAAGGGCTATCAAGTATCACAAATCATGTGACACAAATTCCAGGTCACAAAGTCAAGGTCAAAGGTCATTTTAGGTCAGTAGACTTGGATTATGTTCTCAAAATTTAATATGAGAATTAATAAATAAATTGTTATTTGTTCATATTTCATGAAAGTAAATATTCAAATCATTCAAGTACTTTCCCATGAATATTCTAATAGTAATTTTAGTATTCGATCCCAGGCCTAGTATGTACATGATCAGTTACAGCTAGGTGACAATATTGATGTTTGGATAATATATATTGGAGTATATCTCATAATAATGTTCTCATTATGCTAATGAGACGTGATGTGATGTAGATGGGCTCTACCTTCCAATTGTTTTTACACAAAGTGCTGAAAAATCCTCTTTTCTTAAAAAGTTTATTAGATAACTTTATTTGTAAATTACTGACAAGCATTGAAACATTTATAGTCTTACCCATACACTAAATCTCATTATATTGTATTCTTATGATACAGTAAATAATTATTCTGATGATTCATAATCAATATTCACTTCAAAATGCTTATTATATTCAGAGGATTTCATTTTTCGGGGGTCTGCAAATGGGCCACCCTGCCTATAAAAATAATGTCCCAACCTCAATTTTTCATCATATCGAATTGCGTAATGCCGAATTGCGTAATGCAGGCGAGACCGTTTCACTTGTTATATTAATTTTGTTACAGTAATTTGTACATTTGAAATAGCTTGACACTTTATGAATGAAGCAAGTAATTTAAATAAGGTTTTACTTAACTCACTTTTATGAAATATATATGAGCCTATGTGACAAGGCGTGTTTTTCACAAAGACTAAGATTGACTTTAAAGTACAAGTCCACTCCACTGAAAAGTTGAGCTGATTAGATAGACAAAGATCTAAAAAGCCCAAATATAACTTGGTTTTGGAAAATGGTGCTCAGATTTATTTTTAATAATTTTTTTTAATGAGCAAAAACAAGTTAATGAGCGAGTCGGTTGTGACGTAGGGTCCTCACAACACAGATTCGTAATGTAACCAAATGTAATGCATACGTCTTTGTGAAGTGCCTCGATACAAACTATTTCATTCACCTGATAAGAATAATGAAACACTATTATTCTTATCAGGTGAATGAAATAGTTTGTATAGAGGCACTTCACAAAGACGTATGCATTAAATTTGGTTAAATTACGAAAAAATCCCATTGTCAGAATGTATACCGCTGGCACTTTCGTTGTGAGGAGCATACGTCACATCCGTACAGCAATATAAATGTTTTGCTCGAAATACCCGAAACAAAAATCGCTCTTAAAAATCACCTGATTGAAGTACGCCCGTGATATTTGGCAGTTTTAACCTTTGATTTATTTACATGTTATAATTTTTGAAAATCGGAGTGGACTTGGACTTAATTATGGCAGGCCTTCGTGCCACTGTTTGCTCTCACCATTATGATCTTTATATAATATATTTTCCTTCAATAATGAATTATCCAAAAATGTAAATTCTGTAGATTTGTTACCATGATTTGTACGTCCTTTGAGAGACAAATTCCAGTAAATGGTGAGAGCAAACAGTGGCATGAACGGCCTGCCATAGTTAAGTCCAACTTAAAGTCGATCTTAGTCTTTGAGAAACACTCCCAGGTACATGTAATTATACATGTAGGAGTACTTCCCAAGGATCTCTGGTACTATACAGGTTGCATGTGGGTTTAAATTGCCAGAGCAAGGATACCTCAAAGTTCTACTACAGATGCTTTGCCAGCAATAGCTCTGCAATAAATTTTCAATGCTAATCAAAAGCCTACCTTTACCCTAACCCTATCTAATTTATCATTATTTCAATGTTTGTGTACTTATGCCTGTAGTAAAAGCTGTTTGAAAATGTAGAATCTTTATTATTTCATTGCCTGTGTAGTATGTCTTTGCAAAGCAACCTTTATATCTGATCACTATACCACTCATATGTGAACGTCTTCTTTGTTTGCAGGGACGTGAGGAGACTTGTGGTAGCCATGTCCAGAGCAAGGCTTGGTCTCTATGTCTTCGCCAGGGTTTCCCTCTTCCAGAACTGCTATGAACTATCACCAACATTCCGAAATGTAAGACCAATCAGCATCACTCCTAGTCTTTTGTACAGGTTCATTAAGAATAATTGTAGTGTGAATATAGAGGAATTTATGCAGATGTAAGTGAAACTTGATTAAAATTTCTCCAGATCAGCGTTAATGTATGGGGTGTACCTTGTTTAAAAGCAGGACAGTGGTTAGATTTCAAAAGGTTAAATAAATTGTGCTTAATCTTGAATTTCTTAAATATTGTCTGTTAGTTACAGTACTATCCTTGAATGACACAGATTGTTTTCTGCACAGTTATTGCATGTTGTGATGTTGTGATTATGCTATATTTAGAAGAAGCAAAAAATATCTGCACAAATGTTTGATTTTAACTACAAGTCGGTGTTATTAGTATTGAATTTAATGACTAATTTCTTTTTTTCTTTCTTCTTCTTGTGATTGCAGCTGATGTCAAGACCGATTCATCTTCATCTAGTTCCATCTGAGACTTACCCACCCCAGAGAAAGGTAACAAGGATAGAGGGTTGATCACCATAAAATGGACATTAGAAATAAGTTTGCTGCATCATATAACTATTTTTCCACTATCATTTCCATCCATCTTTGAAGTTTACCAACCACGAAAATAACTTTTTGTTCTAAATCTCGGGTTGCCTGTCGCTATACTAATAGATTTTTTATTTAAACAAAAAAAGCAATATGCAAATTTGCATTATCCTAAACCTATTGTGGATCAAAGGACAAGTCAAAATTGTGTGACTGATTTGAAAGTGCAAAATTTTCTTGAAAACCTGTATGATTTACTATGAAAATCACTAGAGAAGTGGCAACTTTGTCCTGAATGTATGACCTTCACAATTCAATTGTTGTGAAGTTGCATGCATACAGCAACGTCAATATAATATGTGCAAAGGCTTGGGGATATTAAAATATATATATATATATGATATCACAAACTGATTCAGTATTCTTATTAGTTTGATTATTATCATAATATATAGAAAACAAAAGAAACACATGAATACAATGGAGACTTATGGAGAGGTCCGAGGTATTTTGTCTGATGGTATCCCATATATTATCTAGTTACATAAATTGACACCAATACCATCATTCTAATTGGTGTCTGCTCTGATCCTAAATGTAGTAGGACTCGCCAGTTAATAATATCTGGTACTTTGCCCAAATACTATCATGTTTCGTTTCTATAGATTGGCCAGCCTCCACATGGTGGTGTCATGGTGATAGAAGACATGCCTCACATGGCCGGGTTTGTCTTTGAGATGTACAATGACCGCATGCAGAGGATGCATGCACAGATTGGAGTAAGTTTAGTTAGTCCAACATCTCTTACCAGCTCAACCTTACAAGGGCCGAGGGATGGGTGGCATAATCCACCTCCCCTCGCCACGATAAGTTCAAGGATACTTTTTTTTTTGGGGTTGCAAGCTTTCCTGACTTTATAGCCTAAATTCTCAAGCATCTTTTGATACCAAATTTGTATTTATGTATTGTACAAAATGCAGAATTATCACTTCACAGGATCGTGAATAGTTAATTAGCGATAATTCAAAAACCATTTGAGATATACATATGAAATGGGCAAATTTATGAGATACCGTTTGCCAAGTTTAAGAATTTTTCGTGATTCCGCTGAGAGCACCAAATTAACGTGCCCTTTTTAGAGTTCAGTGACATGTGGAGCATTTCAAAATGATGATTTGAATTATAATTTATTATTATATTTTGTTCTATCCATTTTAAAATTTCACATCATTGAACACAGTGTAAAGAACATTTCTTTGATTTGTCCTTTCTTGTATAGCGCCAAAAAAGAATGGAACGTCTAGCCAAACCTCCAGTGTCTCACAAACCCCCTGCAAAGAAAGTGGAAGAACCCATGGAGACTAAACCTGATGAAGCAGCCCATAAGGAGGTGGTAGTCGAGGAGGAGGAGGAGGAGAACATCAAGGAGGAGGAGGAAGCGGACCATTCCAAGATGCCAGAACATCCAGGGGAGAGCAGCAGTGAATCTGAGGGAGAAGATGATAAGGAGACACAAGAAATGCAAGGGCAGGCAGAGACAACAGTGGAGAAGGCAAAATCAGATGAGTAAGTTTACATTTATTATTCTCTCCATCGAATGGTGTGTTGACATTATCTTATAGGGAAAAATCTGGAAAACTAGAGGACAGAAGTTATATGTAGTCATTGATAGCAAGCCTGGAATTCGTTTTTTTTCCAGGGGGCTCTTTTTAATACAAATTTCCATTGAATTGGTACCCATGATACTCCTAAATTCTTTGCTATTTCATCATTATCATTTATTAAAGTCGGCGTTTTCCCTCATACAATTTTACAAGTTACATGGGGTTACTGACTTTCACTGCGAGCTTTCTGTTGTTTGCATCAGTAATACTCATGGAGATGGCACCATCTTGCGAAAAAGAAGTCTCCAGACACCGATAAAATCGAGTGAGAAATCCTGCGCGCTAATCTTACTTCCATAGTTCCATTTAATTGATTTAAGGTTTGGAAATCGATATTGTGTGAAAGTTATAACAGAAAAGATAATCTTTATGTTATAATTCCTTGGGGGCGATTTTTAATTTTGCAATCGCCCTGTGAGCAATCTGACAGAGGCGATTTTGTAGCTCACGGGAGCAAATCGCCCTTCGCCCCCCGTGTATTTCGAGAGTGTACTTTATACTTGCAAAACTTAATCTAGTATAAGAGCATGGATCTTGGCTTATGGATCGACATGATTTATGACTATTTTCATATCCATTTTTACAGGACTGAAAAGATGGAAGAAACTTAACAGCTTGTGAAACTCAGAGACATTCAGTAGGATGCAGCATGGATAGACCACAAGAAGAACAATAAATATCAACTTGTTGCTGGTTCAAGTGATATACATGTACTGTAAAAACATTAGTTATGCCTGTGGTGCCTGAAGCGTTGTGTCCATTGGATTATCTCGTGCCTTAGGAAGACAATCTAATTAGATAAGAGGTTCATGTCCATGATATTACAGGTTTTATGCCTATCATGGCAATATTGATAGTACAGTGGCAGAGCTGAAAAATTAAGGGAGATGATTTTATAATTGGTATCTGAGAAAAAAAGCTGTTGCCATATTATCTCATTTCATCATCAATTGCAGAGTATATGCCACTTAATATCAATTTAGAACATACGTGTAATAGAATTAGCCCTGTTTTGCAGCAGAAATGGTGAAATAATTCTCGCTATTGCCAATAACCCCCAAATGCCCGGACATTAGTTTCATGCCTCCAATTTAAATGCACTCTGGGATAGCTTGGCGACTAAAATTTAGGAAATAATGGTGCATGTCCTTTACCGGTATATGCATTTACAAACTCATATAAATTTGGCCAAATAAAATCATTTTTATGCCTCTGCAACAAAGTAGCCGGAGGTATTATGTTTTTGGGATGTCCGTCCCGTTCTCGCCAATGAACTTGTGATTGCATTATCATTAGAACCAATGGACGGATTACCATGTATCTATCTTGCAGAGCCAATGAACTGATTAAATTTTGGGGTCATACATGTATATGAAAAATAGCCACAGTATTGTGAGAACCTCTTCTTGGATCAAAATAAGTGAAAGGCTGCTATATTTCTTTCATTATGATTTAGAAATGCTCACCATCTTGATTTATTGCCATGTTACAAAATAATTGAATACATTAATTGATGCTAGGTAGAACAAACATTATGACTCTTCCTACCTAAAATGGAATGTACACAAAAGGAAGTTACTGGTCACAAAAATTTGACTACATGAATTGCTCATAACTAAGATTAGCCAGTTGTTAAATCTACTGAAAGCCGTTTTGTGGCGCAGATTTACTACTCTCTATATATAAATCAGCTTTTTTAGAATTTGGTAGAGCCCAAGGTATTATGCTATTGAGCAATTTTTGTGACCGTAACGAGTCAAATATGAGGACACTACATGTTCCCCCCCCCCACCCCACACATCCATGATAATTATGGTCTCGTATGAGCTTATCAATTGCACAATAATTACCATGACAAGGGTTTACTTTGTAAAAAAATAGTTTTATATATATATATATACTTTGTACTCGTTGTCTTTTTATTTAGGTATTGTAGAAATATGAAAACTGAAGGGGGCTTTATAAATCATACTTATGTCGGGTTCAGCAACCATGATGGGAATACAGTTTGATAACACTATTCAGTCCGGTCAAATAAGCCTAATTCAACTCGAAAACATGATCACTAAAAGTAATTCTCTTGCGTAAGCATTAATAATGCAAATTTGGTCACACCCCCCCCCACAAAAAATGCATTTTACCAACGGCCCTTCAATTATGTTTGGCGAAAAAGGAATGACCTAAAGCATGACAGGCATTCCCATCATATTAAAGTAATCACACAAATGAGTCTCATGATTGCTGTCATACCTAAAACATGTTTTCTAAGGGATAAATTGGGGTTAGACCAACGTTATGATGTGCAGGGATATTCATTGAGGCCAAATAAACAAATAGGAACATTTTCTTCTTTTTTTCTCGCAAAAAAATGATGAGCTTTCCACATTTTCCAAAATGCCCCCCTAGGGGATAAATGGGGGTTCGACCAACATTATGATGTGCAGGGATATTTATTGAGACCAAATAAACAGAGGAACATTTTCAATTTTTTTCTTCACAAAAACGATGAGCCCCTTTCCATTTTGGCCAAAAACTGATAATTTTCCACATTTTCCAAAATGCCCCTCTAGGGGAAAATTGGGGGTTTGACCAATGTTATGATGTGCAGGAATTATTCATAGAGACCAAATAAACAAAGAGGTACATTTTCATTTTTTCAAGTTCTCGCAAAAAACCCCTTGCCATTTTCCCCATTTTCCAAAATGTCCCTCTAGGGGCTAAATGGGAGTTTGACCAACATTATGATGTGCAGGGATATTTATTGAGACCAAATAAAGAGAGGAACATTTTCATTTTTTTTTCTCGCAAAAACGACGAGATAACCCCTTTCCATTTTGGCCCAAAACTGATGATTTTCCACATGCCCCTCTACAACTGGTCAAACGCAACAGGTACTGCAGGTGAATTGATTGGCTATGCCACGCCCTGCTTCTCAAAGCTGGCAAAGTCAAGCTGTTGTTAAGTGCACTCTTCTGATTGCAGTTATAATTCCTGCAGATGATACAGAAAATAAATGCCATGTTTCTAACATTTGAAGAAAAAAAATCATAATAGTTTTTGGCTAAAAAATATATCCCTAATATGAACTTCAGACGAGGGATAGGAATAATATTACAACATTACGTACTATGTTTCAATGCTGGTTGAGTACTTTTAAAGATAGAGCCATTTAAAAGCATGAGGGAACCATCTGCCTTGATATACTGGTGAATCAGTTGGCCATATGCCACGTCCTGCTGCTCAAAGCCGGCAAAACATGCAGGCTTCTGCAGTTGCACTCCTCTGACGTATAATCTCTGAAGATGATTTTTATAAAATGATCGAAAATCTGCACCTCAAAATGAAAGATATCATAGTTTTCTGGCTCTATAAAATTAATACACGAAATATGGAGATAATGGATTGTACATGCAGACTGCACTCCTGTTTCTTCAACAATATCTGTCAGAGTGAGCTGCCTGTAGTATCTTGCCTAACACACCCAATAAAATATGTGATAACACAGACCATGCTATCCCAAACACCTGAACATTCCCTACTCCTGTTGCATGTCATGAAACTAATGTAGACCGACCCCAGTCACACCGCCAACTCACTGCAAACTGATCGATTCTTGGCCATTCAGGGTAATGTAATTGTTTGTTCGGTCTGGTATCGGAGACGGAGTGTGACCTGGGTAGTAGGCACCTGCTTACCATTGGCTGCTCTGGTTAATTGCAAACACAAGAGTTACGTTGATAAACTATCTGAATTTGCATAAGATCCTTCATAGTTTAATGCAAAACAATTTGTATTAAATAGACCAGTTTGTATTTAGTTTGTAGTTGTAGTTGAAGTCTTTTTTAGTGGTAGATTTTGTTTTGTTAGTCAGGATCCTTAGCTATCAGAGTGTGCTTGTTTGCCCTAAAGTTTGTGGTGGGTGTGACAGTTAGTAAATGGTCACACGGTAAATACCGGTATTTACCGCCCGGTATTTACTGGCAACCCTATAGTTTTCATTAGGCAGTGTCAACATTTTTGCTCGCTCACAGAGTTTAAAACAGGAAAGTTGATTTTGAGTTAGAGACATTAGTCCCCCCAGCAAAATTGCGTCCGTATGCCTATGCTCTGACCACTTGAACATCAGTCTCGCCAAGGTAATGATAATGTATCAAAATCATGTTGAACATAATTATAGGAAAATTTGGGGGTGCCTAAAGGTTGGATTTATTTGTTTAATTATAACATTGGTAAGATGAATACTTTGATATCTGATATTTCTGTTTATTGAGCAGTAGTCACCTTTATGTCATTGCTACAATTCATAATTAAGTTATCATCCACTAAATTGAAGAAAAAAATCAATAAATATATGAACTTTTCCGTAATTACGTTGAAATATTTTGAGTAGTGGTTCTTTATGCATTTGTAGGGCGATCCACAAACTTAACATTTTCATATTTGAAAAGTTATACAATCATGTACATACAACGGACAAATGGAACAATCTTATGCTACGTTCACACATAGGCGAGTTGGAAGTACGAGTTTGCGAGAGTAGTGGCGAGTTGACTTTTGGGGGTACTCGCGATAACTCTTCATTTAACTCGGGATGACTCTCCGTAACTCAGTGGCGGATCCAGGGGCCGGGGCCCGGCCCTCCTCTAAAAAAACATGTAAAAACACCCTTTGGGGAAAAAGAAGATGGGCCCCTCCTGAAGTGGTGAATTTTTTTCAATTTTTGAAGGCAAAATAAAAAAATTGTGCTCACTACCCCCACTGAGCGGAAAATTGGCCGGCACGGTTTTCAAATTTTCGCACGAAGTGGGCCCTTTCGGCCCCTCCCTTGCCGCCGGCTGGATCCGCCCCTGCCGTAACTCGCCGCAACTCGGCACAACTCTTCACAACTCGACGCAATTCGCGTGAGGTCGCAGTTAGTTCTCAAATTTTCAAACAGTTTAAATTTTTTTCAAGCTCTCGAGAACTCCTGAACACCTCGGTCGAACTCGGAACAACTCGTAGTAAATTCGCGATACTTGTGAAAAACTCGTCATGGACTCTTTTCAACTCGTAGTATCCGTAGTAAATTTCCATAAATTACCATAAATTTCCATACACGAGTTCCTGCGAGTTTGATGCAAGCATTTGACAGTAAATCTGCACGAGCACACCGAGTCTCTGTTGAGCTAAATACGAGTTATACCGAGTTTGATTATATCATGGGAGTCTGATCACGTGGTTTCCATTTGGCGGTAAAATAAGCACGATTTACATCTACATTGAACAAGTACCACATCATCCACATGATAAAGAGCAAGATGCCAAGGGTTAAGAAACTGAAGACTTTGAATTAGAAGGAAAAAAACAGAATGATCTGAAGCAGGGGCGGCGGAGCGACTTCCAAAGTGGGGGGACATCAACAAAAAAGGGCACCTTATACACGCGAAATCTCAAAAGTGAAAATACAATTTTTTTTACATTGGTAATACCACTACATTGTGATTACTTTATGAGGGATGATTTCAATATTTTTGCTCTTTATATATCATACAAGATATTGCTTAAGCGTCATACTTTGCAGTTTGTTTGATGGTCTGAGTATTCATTCGCCAGCGAGCGAAGCAAGCGAGGAAAATTTAAAGATTTTTGAGGTCGCAGTGCGAAAAATTGCATCTTATACAAAGAGGTAAAAACCCAATCCTGATGGGGTTATAACGGAAGACTGAAAAGACCTTTGATAAGTAACATAATTATATCATCTATAAATGCGAGCGAGCGAGCTTTGGAAATTGATCTTTGTCCCTCTGTTTTAGGGGCACGTTTAATGATGAGAGGAAGAGGACACTTATCGAAAGGGATAAGGCACTAACGTGTATTAGAAAAGAAAAGGAGCACGTGTTGAAGTACAAAGAGTAATTATCAGGGGTGAAAATGGGGCACTTCTTCCACCTGAAAAGAGGCACTCACCAGGGATGAAAAACGCACTAATGAGAATGGGATATGGGCATTTATGAAAGGTGAAAAGGGGCATTTATTTAAAAAAAGGGGTTGGGTCCCTTATTAGAAAGGAAAAGTGGCACGTATCATTGTTAAAAGGTAAATTATTAGAGCTTAAAATGGGCACTTGTGAAAATGAAAAAGGGCACTTATAATCAGGGGTGTCGATTTGTATCCGTGGTTGGGGATGATAGGTGCCAAAATATTTTCGGCAATGGATCAAAGCAATCAAGAGGTAGAAGCGTGTGGCAGGTTGCACCCTCCCTTCCAAGTTATTAACTTTTTCAAGTCACCCTCAATAAAGATAACATTTCAGAGAATATAAGAGTGGTAATAAAATTAATAACATGCTAAATGTTAGTACTGACTCTTGCCTGCAGTGTAGGCCTACCAGACTGATAATATCATCTATTTTTAAACGAAATTTAGACATTACCAAAAAAATCCAATGGTGAGGGATATCAACTTGTGAAAGTATTATGTTACCAGTGGGCAAATGCATTAATAAGCAACCAGGAAAGGTTCATGTAGACAGAAAATTCTTTATTTCCTGGTGATAGAAACATACATTTTATGAATATTGATGTCTCCAAACAACATTCATCGTGAAAACCCCATTCCAATATTCTGTGTAAGGAGATCTCAAAAACATAGTTTTCATTAGTAAATGAAAAACATATTGCTTTTGGTTCTTCATTTGACTCTCTTCTTCTTTAATTAAACCAACTGAATCCTCTCTGCGGAAAACTCAATTCAATGAAACAGAATATCACTGATGCAAAATTTGGTTCTCAAAATGACAGAAAATTTCCACTCCTGATCTCATACAAACTGTCTGTTTCTTAAAAACATAATATAAAACATACGTTCCAACTACCAAACAACAAACTTTCATTATCTCCTTCTTCACCCAGATATACTTATCATACCAGATACGCTCTAAAATATAAGCATAATATTCCCCTAAGGCCCTGACCAGAGCACTATTTTTTTTTTAAACTGTAACCAGTCTTAGAAGGTGCATTATTATTGGAAGGGTGTTATAAACAAAAAGTCCCAAATTTCATTCAATCTTTTTGTTTCTTGTTTTTCTTTTCACTTTCCTTTTAAGCCCTGTCAATAATGTGACATTGATTATTTACTCGTTTTTGATTAGTTTTTGAAGAACTCCTAGGTGAAAGAAATCATAACTATTCTTGAATGTTATTACTTGTTTTAGAACATGTTGGGCCTGTCTCACATTGCCTTCCATCATTCCATGGCAATTTTCCATGTTTCTTTCAGCTTATTTCTCACTTCTTTTCCATCCACTCAACTAATTCCTGATCATGCATTAACCTCATACCTACCATCACCCATGCCTAAGCTTTTTAGGGAGGGGATCCCGTAAAGTAATTTTGACATTGTAAGAAATAAACATGAGCAATATTTCATTGTAGGTTACTTTAGAGTCAACCTCTTTTTTCATCGCCCATTCACATCAGTTCCCTGAAAGAAATGCTGAAATATATGTCCCTCTTTCTCTTGTCTTTCTTCCTTTTCTCTTCCCCCTTCCTTGTTTCTTCTGCCCGTTTCTTCCCCTGTTCCCTTTTTCCCAGGTAGCAAGCCCATATGGGACCCATATGGGGATGATCTGGGTCACTTGTGCCATCTGGGCTATTAAATGGAACCCATATAATTATGTATCCCATATGGGGCCAATATTTAGTAACCCATATGGGATCTATCCGGGCCAGCCCTTATGGTTTCCAGATGGGAATGAGCTGGGCGTACACATATGGGTAGAATATGAATATGCCCTTAATAATTATTATGGGTAACACATGGGGAAAATCTGGGTTAACCCATTTGGGCCCAGTTTGGTATGGGTCCCATCTGGGTCCCTTCTGTCTTATATGGGTCCCATATGCTCCTTGGGTGCAGATGCCTTAGGCCCCAGATGGTTTTCCATATGGGGCCCATGTTTCAGAGAATATGGGACCCATGTGGGTCCCACATGGGCTTGCTACCTGGGTTATTATCCTCTCTGTCTCTCAGTATCTCTCTCTCCCACTCTCTACTTCTTTTTGCACTTTTGCGCTTCGCGCTGAACATTTAGCTCGTTGCTTTTTAACGCTGTGGCTTTGCATTTCTATGATGCTGTTGATTGAATAAATTGAATGAATTCATCAATTCCTGATGAAGCCGTATGAGCGATAATTCAATTTATTCTTGTCTCATATACGGTTGCCTCATTTACTTCGTTTTCTATTGATATATGTATGTATTATGAAAATGAGATGGCAAAATGTGTATATTGATGGTCATCTTGCGAGTAATAACCATTAACTACTCTCATCGGGCTCTCATCATTAATTTTTCTCTTCATTTTTTTTGTTGTTGATGGTGAATTATTGGGGGATGATTGTACAGGCCATCCCCCCCACCTGAAATATTGGGGGGGATATATACCCCCCATCCCCCCCGTGATCGACACCCATGCTTATAATAAAGGAAAATGTGCACTTGTTGAAAGAAAAAGGGCACTGATCAGATTTTAATAGGGGCATTTATTGGAGGTGAAAGGGCGCTTTTATGAGAAGGGGAAGTGGCTCTTATTAGAAAGAAAAAGAGGCACTTGTTAAAATAAACGGGACACTTATCAGAAATGTAAAGTGAACAATTATTATGAGAAGAGGAAGGAGCACTTATAAGAAGTAAAAGGAGCATTTATTAGAAGAAGAAAAACGGGGCACGTGTCAAAATAAAAGGGGCAGTTATAAGAGGTGAAAAGGGGCACTCATCAGAGATGAAAAGAGCACTTTTCAGGAAGGGAAGGGGCACTTGTTACAATAAACTAGGCGTTGTGGCGTGCGCCTGTAATCCAGCTTACAATGGAAGTTACAAACTGATTCAGCCGAGGACGCAGGTTCGAAACTGAGTCACGTCTTTCGGATGGTGACGTTAAAGGTCGGTCCCCAGACGTAAATAATCATATCTGATTGATACACGTCTGTAAAAACCCAATACACACACACACACACACACATAAAACGAGCATCTCTCAGATTGGAATAGGGGCAATTATCGGGGATGAAGGGGGCCATTTACCAAAGATGAAAAGGGGCACTTATGAGAATGAAAAAGGGCATTTATGAGAAGAAGAAAGAGCTCTTTTTTAATGGGGGCACTTATCACAAGGAAAAGGGGTACTTATTAGAAAGGAAAACGGGCACATGTAAAAATAAAAGGTCCGCTTATCTGAGTTAAAAACGGGTAGTTATTAAAAAGGAAGGGAAACTTCTTACAAAGGAAAAGGGGCACTTGTCAAAGTAAAAGGGGCACCTCTCAGATTTTAAAAGGGCAATTATCAGAGGTGAAGGGGGCACTTATCAAAAGTGAAAAGGGGCACTTCACGTACCTAAAAAGAGGCGCTTACTAGAGATTTAAAAAGGGAACTTATGAGAATGGAAATGGACACTTCTTGCAAAGGATAATAGGAACTTTTCAAAGGAAAAAGGGCACGTGTAAAAAGAATTGGCTCTTATCAGAGGTGAAAAGGAGAAGGGGCATTTTTACAAAATAATAGGGGCATTTGTCAAAGTACAAGGGGCACTTTTACTATGTAAAATGGGGCACTTCTTACAAATTTAAAGGGGCGCTTTTTCCTATGTAAAAAGGGGGTACTTGAAAAAGTAGGGGGCACTATGCCGCCCTGCCCCCTGGAAGCGCCACCTCTGATCTAAAGAGTTCATAGGAAGTGATAGAATCGCTGGTAGAAGTAGGGTCCGATGCAAGGCCCGAAACCGGGCCTGAAACTGGGCTCTTCTTCAAGAAGGTCAATGAAGATTGTTATACAGTCAAACCTGCTTTAGTGACCACCTGTCTACAAAGAGCATATTTTTTTGTTTCCCTTGAAAATGGTTTCTCATTGAAACATGTACTAAAGGAACCTGTCTACAAAGACCACCTGTCTTAATTCAAAGACCACTTTTTGTGTTTCCCTTGGGCGGTCGCTGTAGACAGGTTTGACTGTATCCATTTGGTCACCCATCTTGGAAAAGAAAATGGCTCAAGAACTCCTGCTCTTTTTAAGTCGCATCAAGGTCGGAATTATTCGTATATGAAGATCATGACAAATCGTATTAACTCGATCTCAATCTTAATCCACTAAACTCGAGCCACGATCGGGATCACTCGAGCAATACTCGGCACTACTCATGGTTTGCTCGTTGTTACTCGTGCTGTGCTCTGTTTAATTCGACTAGACTCGTTGCAAACTCGAAAATTTGCCATTTTTTCCCCCGAGTTGCAGCGAGTTGGAGCTCGCGGAAACTCGCAGCAACTCGTACTTCCAACTCGCCTATGTGTGAACGTAGCATTAAGCAGGGCTCCCACTTTGACTGAGCCGAGTTGTATCAGCGAGTTAAGGCGAGTTGTGGTGAGTTGCCTCAAAGAGGCACTCGCAATAACTCGCGAAAGCTCTTCTTGTATAACTCTGGATAACTCGCGACAACTCGGTATGGCTCGGCATAACTCTTTACAACATTCCACGACTCTCGCGAGTTATTGCGAGTGCCTCATTGAGGCAACTCACCACAACTCGCCATAACTCGCTAATACAACTCGGCTAAGTGGGAGCCTTGCTTTAGAGAGGAGGTATATATTTCAAAACGGAGGGTATTTCCATACCTCCGGCGGTTTTCAATTACACTTTGTAGCAGATAATAAATATCAAGAGAGCGAGGGAAAAAAAACTATTCAGTGATGATGCGTGATGTATCTATATTGAGAACTGGAGATTGGAATTCTCACGGTGCTCTTCTCTTGGGTAGAGCGTGGAGACAATACTCTTTGAGGCCAAGATAACTTCCATAGATGTTTGTCTAAAGTTGCACTTTGGACTATTCCGGTATTAGGGGATTGGGTATTGCATTGTATTAACACAATAACACTCTTGGGGTTCTTGTGTAGTTATGGGTCCCTAGCAAGTGTGCAAGCTCGTAAATGCACTGTGCAAAATATTGTATGATATATATATATATATATATATACAGATATTTTAATCTTTGATTGGAGGGGAGGGGGTGGGGCAAAGTTTTTTTATAAAATATTTTTCAGAAAGCAGAAAAAGATAGTGTTATTTGTATTCTCTTCGACTGAGATGATATTTGATACAAAACAAATCCTAATTTGTACATAAGAAACGTTATGTAAGTCAGATGTTATAACTTTCCTGAGGTATCTAGATAGCACTTAGCTTTTCTGCATCATTAAACATTACTCGGAGTTTCTGGCTCTATAATATACAAAATATCCGTGGAAACTATATGGTATCTGCAGACTGCACTCTTCTCTTCCAAAGTATTTGCCAGAATAAGCCAGGTGGCCAGCACACCCAAATGAAATATGTTATAACAAATAGCATGCAATCCCAAACACCTGAACATTCCTACTCTTGTTATTATGACCACTTTTTCTATTGAAGTGTCGGCCAACCTCAGTCACACCGCCAACTCACCCAAACCGACCGATTCTTGGCCATTAATTTAGGGTAATGTAATTGTTTGATCGGTCTGGTATCGGAGACATAGTGCGACCGGAGGAGTAGGCACCTGTTCAAAATTGGCTGCTATGGTAGCAAACAGAAGAGTTACGTTGAAGAGCTGTCTAAGATCATTACAGAATTTAAAGCAAATCAATTTCTATTGAATTGGATTAAAATGCTTGTATTCTACTACTAGACCGGTTTACTAATATATTCAAATTGTATGCATACTGCTTTTAAGAAAAGTTGCTCTTGAAAACCTTAAAGGTTGCCCGACATAGCAATAAGTAATGTATGCAGACTGGGTTCCAAGTATTGTAGTCCATTCGTAATAACACGTTAATGGAAGAACTCGTCTCTAGGTCCACAGGAAAGAAACATCCTTAAATTTGAATATCTTATAGTAAACCGGTTTATTCAGTCAAATCCCTCCGATCATGGGTATAAAATCCTGTTTAACAAAATGGAAAAAGGAAATTCTAGCCGTTTCTGCAGAAACCATTGACCGCAGACAAACTTCCTTTGTTAAATTCGACTTTGAACAAAAGTCTAAACCCAGCGTCGAGTTTAAAGTTTAGTAGAATACGGGCCTATGATTTCCTTGTTAAACGTGAGCCAGGTAGGTGGAATTTAACTCCCACCTCCCTGCGTGAGCTTATACCCAGAATTGGGTTTCATTGAATCAGTGAAATACGGACCAACAATGTATAATTATATATCCAATGACAGATCATAAATCTGCATTAAAGGTCAAAGATTTCAATAAGATTTTTTTATCTATAGGCAGAAATCTTTGCTGATTTAGGTCCGGCTGTTTCTGACCCCTTTCGATTTCGAACCGCCATTTTTATTTGATTACAAGGCTAGACGGGATAAATTAATTGTACAGTATAAGGTCTTTGGTATCGCATATTGCATGCGTGACTGATTTATAAATAGAACTAAACTGTGTACCAGATTATATTGAGACCCAATTCAATCATAATTTCATCGTAGGGTCTATTGGATCAAGGAGTTACACGGTCTCTCAAGCTTTTTGCTGGTGGAAGCATGCAAGTTGTGAATATATGCTTGATCAAAGCTAACGGAATAATTATTTCAATTAACAGATATACGGCATCCGAGCATGGATATCCAAACGTTTTGTAGCTATATTGTCCTGTTCATGTCAATAGTTTGGCCGGCTGTCTCCGGTTTCAATATCTTGGTCTCATCCGCGTACGGCGAGGGAAGCCATTTTTTAGCAGGGGCGGCCGTAGGCCAAGGCTTGGCTGACAAGGGTCATAATGTGACTGTTCTCATAAGCAGGGCCTACGAACATCGAGCCAAGGATCCCAAATATTCCAACCTATCCTTTCTCATCTTCAATCATCGCAATAGATCGGTGCAGGATGTGCGTGACATGTTTTTCCATGCTAACACTATAGCGTTTGACAGTGCAGAGACTCAGATGTTTGAGCTCTTTTCTCTCTTAAGTGAGTCGATGGGCGACGATTGCGAGGGTGTTCTGCGTGACGTCGACATAATGAAGCAACTGGAAGGCATGGACGCCATCATCATGGATCCCTTATGGTCATGTGGTTTGGTGATGAGAGCTGTGCTTGAACGTAACCTCAATCACAGCAAACAAATCAAGATGATTTCCATGACGCCAAACATTCCTGATGGAGTATTGTTACAGTTTATTGGATCCTACTTCAATCATGCCTTTCAACCGGAGATTTCCACTGGCTATACCAATAGAATGACCTTTCTGCAGAGGGTCACCAACATCTTCTTTACCGGTTTGTCGATCATAGTTGGAAAGTACATCTTCATGCCACCGTTTCAAAAAGTCGCAAGGAACATGGGTTTTGATCAGCAGGACTTCGACCTAAGCATGAGGACATGGCATACATTCTTTGATCTTCATCTCATCAACATTCATATGTCCTCAGAATTTCCTTTCCCACTTTCACCGAATGTTATTTTGATAGGAGGGGGTCTTACTGTCAGACCACCAGCAAACCTTGATCAGGTGATGACGTATTCTAACTCGATATAATACAGATCAGGGATGCATCCGTGATTGTCTAGACCCTAAAACTTGCTCCCTCCCATTGTATCACTGTAAATACATAGGCCTATCCCGTGATAATCCACCGACCCTCCCAGCTAAGGTTCCAAGAGGGATGGGGAAAGGAGGGGGAGAGGGGGGCGTGTCTTGCTCGTTTTTTCATATTTTTCAATATGGAGGGGGCTGGATCTACCTATATATCATGTAGTGTGTGAGTGTGTGTGCGTGTGGGTGCGTGTGTGTATGTTTCTTTGTGTGTGTGTGAGGGCAGGCAAATTGGCCTTACATTTACAGAAGTGGGAACAAGTGTAGTTTTCATGAACTTTTAACACTGGGCTATTGTGGCTATTGTAGCCTCGTTTAAATGATTTTTTGTTATTTTTTTGTTTGTAAATAGATTGTTTCTGTTTTTCTGTCGCTCCAATTTGGGATATTCTGAGGGGGCTAGGAACAGTGTGCGTATATGTGTGGAAGTATGGTCGGATGGTGTGTGTGTGTCGCATGGTGGGGAGGGAGGGGGTTTAGTAGTGTGTTTGGTTGGATGGGGTCATTTGTTTTATGTTACAATTGATTTCATTTTTTCAATCGTACAATCTATGTTATGAAAATGTTTTGAAATCATTTTTTTTTTTTCCATATTTTTCCCTCCACAGGGATTTTATTGATTTTCATTTGAAACAAATTAACAAATATATATTCACGGTAATTTACATTTATAACATAAATAAAATTGGCTTCTCAAGATACAAGTATTGTTGAACTGTTGAGTTAACAGAAAACTAACAAATCTTCAATAATTCATTTCAGACATTCATGGAAAGAAAAAATACAGAAAAATATCATTTTATGTAAACAAATTCTTGAACTGAAACCATTTTCTTGTGAATTTATTATTTCTACAATTCGAATCTGCAATATACTTTTCGTTTTTGAAATAATTTATAATCGAAACTCTAATATTATCAAAATCGGGCAATTGTTTCTTTATTTTGCAAGTATACACCATCTGTCGCACCACAATCAGTATACAATTCAATGCATAATTATTTGAACCTCTTAAACCAAATAATTTATCTTGTAATGAAAATGTTAATTTATTTCCGGTTCCAGTATAAATCCAGTGCTCCAACCTATCCCAAATATTCTTAACATGCGTACAATCACATAGCAGATGTATAACTGTTTCAATCTGTTCATTACAAAATGTACATTCTTTTTGGGGACTAAATTCATTTTAAACAGTAGATCGTTCGTATATAATATGCGTTGCAAAACTTTAAACTGAAACCATCGTAAGCCCACATCAATGGTACAATTAAATCCAATAGAACAATATGTTTCCCAACTCTTATCGTTCAGGTCGAAAACGCATTTCCATTTAAGAAAACTTTTACATACTCCTTTTCTTTTCTTTAATAAAATTGCATAAATATGTGAACATCCTTTAATACGTTTTATAACAAATGCCATTGTATCTGGGAAAAGGGGCTGTGGCACCTTCTTAAAAATAGTACAATTTTTAAACCCTTGTCTAATTGCATCGCATAATCCACGATAAAAAAGAAAATTTATTTGAATATTATACTTTTCTTGGAAATGTTCCAGAGAGAAAAAATCACCATTTGTCTCTAAAATATCATTGACAAAACGAACTCCCTTTTTACACAATTTTATACTATATACTGAGCTATTGCCTATTTTAATGTAATCATTATTCCATAAGGGTTGGCAAGAAATGTTATCATAATGCATGGACAAGAGCGTACTATAAGCCATGAACATTTCTTTCCAAAAAAGGTTCTTTGTTTTCCCTGCCAGTTCCCTAAAATAATTGTTTCCCATATATAATTTTAAATCTTGCAGTTCAGGCAAGAAAGATTGCAAAAGACAGAGGATATTGCTATCTATTGAGCCAATTACCAATCTCTTAATCCAGGAAATTTTTAATGATTGGCAATGTGTGTATATATCTATCATTTTAACCCCTCCGTCTGAATAACTTTGTGACATTTGATTTCTACTTATTTTATCAGGTTTCTCCCCATATAAATCTATAAAAGTGAGCATTTATATCTTTCAAAAGATTTTCACCAGGATTAGGGAGGGACAAAATAAGGTAGTTTAATTTGGATACCAACAATGATTTGACGACAGTGATTCTTCCAAGAACAGTTAAGTATCGCCTGAACCACGATGTCATTTGACTTTTGATTTCTTTAAATTTATCATTATAATTGTGAATTACCAATTTGTGCAAATCAGTACAAAAATCTATACCTAAATATCTGAAATAATCATCAAACACCCAATTTAGATCTCTATTCAAAAGAACACCATCTTTCTTGTTTTTATATCCTCCAATCCATATCGCATGTGTCTTCTGTATATTAACTTTTAAACCAGACATTGCATTATATTTATCTAAAATGTTTAATGCACTGTTTAATTCTATTACTGACCCGTTCAATGTTAAAAGAGTATCATCTGCATATTGAATTATTTTAAGTTGTCTATCAGGTAAGCTCAAACCAACAATGGCATCGGAATTTCTAAACAAAAGACCAAGTATTTCGGCACATAATAGAAAGATAAGAGCTGACAGGGGATCTCCTTGACGACATCCTCGCTCTATTGAAAATCTTGGAGACAGGTGTCCATTGATTAATACACAGGATTGAGCATTTTCATAGAATACATTAACCCATTTTATAATAGAGGGACCAAACTTAAAAAAGTGCAATACTTTTCTAATAAAATCATGAGAAATAGAATCAAATGCTTTTTCAAAATCTATAAGCAGCAATAAACCAGGAATGTCATTGATATCAGTATACAATAATAAATCATATAACAAACGGATATTCTCTCCAATGTAGCGCCCTGACATAAAGCCTTTCTGATTTTCATGTATAAGAAAAGGAAGTACGTTCTTTAATCTGTTTGCTATACAAGCGGAACCTAATTTATACACCACGTTCAATAAAGATATGGGTCTCCAATTTTTCAAATAATTTCTATCTTTTTTCCTTTGGGAATTAAAGAGATGACTCCTAACTTCTGTGTATAGGACATTCCGGATGAATATGCAGAGTTCAAATACCTCACTAAAAATATGTGTAATTCTTTCCAAAAATGTTTGAAAAATTCGACGGTGTATCCATCTAGACCAGGCGATTTATTATTTTTCATATTTATAAGTGCTTGATGGACTTCATCAATGGAGAGTTCTCCTTCGAGTTTCTGTGACATTGAAGTGGTTAATTTACTTATAGCTGGATCATTTAATATTGTATTTAAGTCTACATCAACAACAGGATTATTTTCATACAATTTAGAGTAGAATAATACAATTTCTGATATAATATCATCCTGCGATGTTATCTCCTTGTTTTCAGTAGTGACCAATTTGCATATACGTTTATTCACAGCATTTCTTTTTTCTAAATTCAAAAAATATTTCGATGGTTTCTCGCCATATTCCATGCATTTAATTTTAGACCTCATCTTTATTCCTTCCATTTTTGTTTTCGTAACGATTCTAACTGAACTTTCTTCTCATTTAATATAGCAAGAGCTCTATTTTTGTCCGTTTTTGATATCAATGCCTTCTCCAAATCTATAATTTCCTTCTCTAAATCATTTTCTAAATTTACCAATCTTTTTTTCTTTCTGGCTGCGTATAAAATTGTTTCACCTCTGATTAAGGTCAACAACGTATCAAAAAATAACTGATCATTTACAGTAAATTCATCTTGTGTATCTTGTCCTTCTACCTCAAATCTACTTGAATTGTTATCATATGGGACTGAATAGGTCTCGATCGTTTGTTGAATGACATCTTTAATTTTTTCTACATAACTATCATCTCTTAACAATGAATTATTGAATTTCCAGTAACCTCGACCTACCCTACAATGATTTAAATTTAAATTTGAAATCATGTTAAGAAAAAAAACAATTGTATTTTATTTCTAAGATTGATTTGTATTGTTTGGAATCAATAAAAAAACTATTGAAATAAAAAAGTTTAAATCACTTTCTATACCTCTCCATCGATAAAGTCTATACTGATAATATCAGTACCTACTAGTCCCGTAGAGCAAGTACCCCTCATGTAGGATAATAAGAAGCATTAAGAACATCTAAACCGCACCTCCAGTTTATATTCCCTCGCGGAATCTTTTGGAGGACAGCAATACAAGATCCAAGATCTAGCTCTTTGACGACTCTCTACCATTATAAAACCTTCCAAGAGCATCTCTATTTTATAGGACAATACGTCTGGAATCAACTACTCGAATCATTCAGGACCATTATCAATTTAGTTGGCTGTCGATAGGGTAGCTGTCGTCGGGGGTAAACTTTTCCTGGTGGGTAACTGACCAGAATATTTTCTTATAGGAATACTCGTCACCGTATAGATTTTTTAGAAGGTAGTTGTCGTTCATCTTTCTTATTTGCTTATTTTGTAAACAGGAGTTAGAAGAGTTCGTGAATAGCTCGGGAGACGAAGGGGTTATCGTGTTCACGCTTGGAACGTACTTCGCCTCGGTTACGAAGTTTCAGCCAGAGTTTGTCGACATGTTTGCCGAAGTTTTCCGAAGGTTACCTCAGAAAGTAATTTGGCAGTTGAAAGAACTTCCAAAGAAGGAGTTACCACCCAATGTGAAAACTTTGCCATGGGTTCCGCAGAATGATCTGCTAGGTGAGTTTAGTAACATTTTCTTCATTAATCTTGACTTTTTCTTCTGCTCCGTGTAAAGTGTATAGGTCCATTTTCACCTTTAATCACTCCCTACACCCAGGGGCTACAGGAATTTTTTCCTTCAAATTGGGAGACCTAACCAAAAAAGACATTTTCAAAAAGGGGGCACCTACACACAAAAAAACATGGTGGAAAAGATTGATATACCATCACGTATTAATAATAATAATAATAATAGGCATTTATATAGCGCCGTCTATCTAGACAATTCTATTCCGAGGCGCACTATTTAATTACTACCCCGGCTTTAGCCTAGCTGCCATTACAGCGCTCTAGCATTTCAAAGAATAAATTCCTGCCAGGTACCCATTACCCTCACCTGGGTCGAGTGTGGCAAATGTAGATTAATGCCTTGCCAAAGGACATTAGTGCCGTGTCGGGGATCGAACCACGACCTTTGAATTTCAAGTCAAGTGCTTAAACCACTCGACTACGACACTTCTACTTCTATTGATATTTTAAAACCCTTACTTCTCATTAATTTACTGCTTTGAAGTAAACACTGATTGTCTTCCTCCTGGACACGAGTGGCTGTCCATGGACCGGTTAGCTATCCGCGATTGAGCTAAGAGAGAGAGAGAAAGAGAGAGAGAGAGAGAAGTCTGTTAGTTTTTTTTTGATACTGCACGTCACTAAATGCATTGGAATTCGTTTGGGAGTGGATTCGTTACTATTCAAACTGATAAAGTACTATGCCCCCTTGAATGTAACACCTTGTGCCCGGTGTACACAGTAAGATTTTGTTTACTCAGTTTAAATTTTTAAAATTTTAAATAACCCTCTTTTGTCAATTTAAGCACAATCATGGAAAATGGTCGCTCCTTTTAATTATATTTCTTCCTCTATTTGATGAATCCTAACCGACTAATAGGAGCACGTTCTAGCAAATGAAAGCATTCCTTCTGTCCCATGTGTCTCTGCAGGCCATGTGGATTATAGACTAAATACTAAATCATAGTAATTTAGAGGAAAGGCATGAACCTTGTCCAGAATAGCACATTTGGCCTGGTTAGGCTATACTTGTTTCAACCTGCAGCAATAGAAAAAAATATGTACAAATTGATATCGGCCTACAAACGGTATTTGGTGTTTTGACATGGGAAACAAGCGCAGAGCCGAACAACTAATGAAAGGAGGCATTTCTCCTATCGCGGGAGGGGCATTTGTTCACTTGGAACGGGCACCTTTTTTGCTTGGAGGAGGACAGTATGAGGAGTCTTAGTAATAATACCAAAAATGATAAAATAATACTTTTTATTTAAAGAAAGATCTAATTCGATATAATTCTATGCAAGTCCTATTTCATTGACCCCACGACACCAGGTCATCCCAAGCTTCGTGTGATCATAACCCATGGCGGCAACAACGGGTTCCAGGAGGCCTGCAACTATGGTGTACCCATGGTCATTATCCCTTTCCTCGGCGACCAGTACGACGTCGCAGCCAGGGTCGAGGCACGGGGCATGGGCAGGAGGATTGACAAGTTTGTACTCAGCGCTGACGTCATTTATGAGACGCTTTATGACGTCATCAATAATCCCAGGTAAGTCCCCGAAATGAGCCTGCAATCAGTGAGGGCTTATAATATTATTTCATTGTGATGTAGGAGGGGCTAGAGTAACCTAATTTGCCAATATATATATATAAGCACTTATAAAGTCAAATTTGCCTGCGCCGACTAAATCCCTAGAAATCAAGCATGATGGTGTCGTGGTGGGAGGGTGGGGTGTGAATGGCCCACTATAATGCC
This sequence comes from Mesocentrotus franciscanus, assembly GCA_037976565.1. NCBI lineage: Eukaryota > Metazoa > Echinodermata > Echinoidea > Camarodonta > Strongylocentrotidae > Mesocentrotus > Mesocentrotus franciscanus. The sequence continues at coordinate 16,986,734 of CP137669.1, read as the reverse complement.
AGATTTATATGTGTTACCACGGTTATTTACTTGAATCACTCATTAAGTAATACGAGATTCAATAAAAATAATGTACAATTTTTTTTTTCTTTATCTCTTTTAAATTTCGATGATTACTTATCTCACAGTCCAGTCATAAATTGATTGGAATATTTTGATGAATTCTTCGCCCCCGCCGTTTATTATTATTGTCATAATTTAAAAAAAGAGGAAAATGAAAGACGATCATGATGAAGAGATTATCGAATAGGTTTAGGATTGTACAGCCCCTTTTAAAACAAATTACTCATTTTGTCTTTCTGATTTTTCAGGTATGCACAGGTTGCCAAAGAAGTCTCATCTATCATCAAGAATGATCTCATGTCTGGAAAAGAACGCGCTGCATTCTGGGTTGACCACGTGATCAAATATGGCGGGGATTATCTCAAGTCGCCTTCAACAGAACTCTCTTTCATTCAATTCTATATGCTAGATGTTTTAGCATTTCTCCTCACTGTACTATGTATTGTATTATTAATTGCATTTTTCTGTTTACGATTTTGTATTTCCCTTTGCTGTCGAGTCGTTTTTGGCAGTACCAAACCTAAACAAGATTAATTTACAATTGTAGGTTTGTGGTCGTTTTAAAATTTTAAAAGTAATACGGTAATGGAAAAAGCCGGAGCGGATCCAGAATTCTCTAGCAGAAGGGGGACACAAATCCGGGAAATCTCTGACATCTAGTGTGCAAAATGTTCTCACATTTGTAAGCAGAATCTTACATGTGCAAAAAAAAAATATCTCAATAAACACAGACGAGGTCTAACCACCTACCCCTCCCCCGCGCACACATACACACACACACACCCCTCATCCTACCATCGCCGGTCTCACTGCCTCTGAATTTTGGACTGTTTGAACCAAATTCATGTAAGAGTATAATGTTTTAAACAATCGATGGCGCTCAACCGCTTGTTTGCTTGTTATTATATGTTCATAATTGCGATTGATTCTAATTGAATTAATTGGCCTATATACATGTATTACAGCTTTTAGGTGTTTGTATATTCATATCCTTGAAATACCAATACAAAATCGTTTTTTGCATAAATTACCAGGAAGATAAATAAAAGGGAATGCGATGATCCTATCAGCACTGTAATTGCATGTAAATTCATTACACGCACCTGAATATAACAAAATTAAGATAATAGTGTATTTACTTCAGAGAGAATGACTGAATTTGTCTTTTATAAACTCTGCATAAATTAGACTAAATATTCTGCTTTAGTTATTCCTGTCCCCCCAATTTTATAATATGGTCCATTCAGTTGTATTCTAATTCTATTTTATGGGCCAAAGTAAAGAAAATTATTGATTAAATTTGATATCTTAGTGTCCAACAAACATTTTATGACCATAAATTACCAGCTTTGTTGGCAGCATGATTTCTTTTATTGGTATCAACAAAATATGACAGACCATAAGTTCAAATAACATTATCCGTCACAACGAACTGATGTGTGATCCTGCGACAAGAATAATGATAAAATACCATTTTGAATGAAATTCAACTTCATATTAAAGATACTATGTCCCTTTTGCAGCCAACATCAAATTCTGTAGAACTTTGCAGGAATTATGAATATGTCATGTATGTCCTATCTGTGAAATTTAAACGTTAGCAGTGTCCTAATATTCAAATTATGCAAGGAAACCCGTTTACTTGCTAGACTTCACTGTCAGACACTATTGAGTGACTGACTGGCTTTTTCATCTTTGGTAATAACATACATAAAATGAGCTGTAAAGGGTACATGAGCATTTGTCTACATCAATAACCCACTTCTTGTAATGGCCAAAATTAAACTGATTGAATCTTTGCGCAGCATAAAACGTACGACCATTCGGTACAATGGTCTGAAAAATCAGACTATTACTTACTGGCTCTATAGCTCCTAAGTCGATTCGACAACTAATAGTCGTTATTTTTCCACTTAAAGACATTTTCAAGCCCCATTTTTTTAAGGGAAGTTCTAAATTAGTATTGTTTTTCAAATGCCGTTGGAATTTAACCTTTTCATTTTTTTGGCCTGCAAATGGGACATAGTACCTTTAATGGAAAGGTAAATGAACATAGAATTCATAATTATAATATAACATAATACCAGGGGCGGATCCAGCCGGCGGCAAGGAGGGGCCTAAAGGGGCCCACTTCGTGCGGATTTTTCGCTCAGTGGGGGGTAGTGAGCAATAAAAAAATTTTGGCACCCGAAAATTTTTTCCCTCCTGGAAGGGTAATTTTTTGGGGCGCCGGGGAGGGGCCCAACTTCTTTTTTCAAAAAAGGGTGTTTTACCTGTTTTTTTTTCTAGGGAGGGCCCGGGCCCCCCCTGGATCCGCCACTGCATAATACTATAAAAGCAAATTAAAACCTCATTTTCCGTACCCCTTCAAACTATGGGTCAACAGCGGTCAATTTTGTCCGCAGCTACGGTTACGACATAACACTAGGACCAGGCTGGCTCGCCCATATAGCTAAGGCGATGAGCTGTGCTTAATTAATAGCATATAATTTATATTATTACCCGTATCAGACATCTGAGCAGTGGTTTTACAAAATCATATTAAACTTCTTGTAATCCTAAAAGAGCTAAGCAGTAAATATAAGACCTTATATCCTGCATCAAAAATTTATTGGTTTTTGAATGGTTGAGAGCTCGTCACTTGACCTGAAATATTTCAACTATTTTAAGGTTGCTCTGAAAAAGTACTATTTGGGAGTACTATTTGGGAGTAGAAGTATTATTTTGGCGATGAAAAAAATATATCTTTTTTTTTCTTGATTTTTTTTCTTTTAAAAAATATTTTTAATTTTTTAATTTTTTAATTGCAATAAAAAAAAATTCAATTTTTTTAATTTTTTAATTTTTTCTTCTTTTTTTTAAATAGTTTTTTGATGCAGGATATAAAACAAATATACCATGCCTTCTTTTCGAGGTACTGGTTAAACTATATACCTCGGTGACTCCAAAAGTACCATTTGCTTCGGGGCAGTGCCCCTCAGCAAATAGTAGGCCTACTATTGGAGTCACCTCTTCAGGACCTCTTAAGACAGTGTATATGTGTATATTATTATAATCAGTGGCGTAGCGTGTGCTCAGTCATGGGAGGGGGAGTAGTTAGTCTTCTTGATCGGCGTTTTTCAACCCAATTTTTTCAGTCACGTCACCCTTTTAGAAGTTGAAAAGTTTGCGTCACCCCAATCCAAAATAATTCATCAAAAGGATTTGTTTTCCATCACTCGTATAGCGCTTTGAGAGGGCCTTCGGTCCTGAAAAGCGCTATATAAGAACTAGCTATTATTATTATTATTATTATTATTTATATATAGACGTACGGGCACATTTTCGCGTAAGGGCCTCTTGCCCCAAAATGTATTAACCGGATCTGAAATATTGCGCGAGAGTGAAATGAATTTAAAGAAAATTATGGCAAAAATGTTAATTAGTCATCAATATACACTAGATAAAATGTAAGATTATTTATTTGGTCATCTCGCTGCCAGGAATCATCCTGAGTTATCAATTTTGCAAGAAGTGAAGCGAACGAGGGACAAGCAACTATGGGAGACACTTTGTTGTGGTATGAATTTCGTTTCGATATAAAAATACAATAAATAAGGTTATATTTAGGCGCCATGCTGCCCGAATCATGACGATATTCGGGCAGCGAGGTGTCCAAATATCATATCTACATATGTGGATGTTATTGGACCTCGCTGTCTCAAACTATCCCTTTCTAAATTTTACGAAGGAGCAAAGTGAGCGAGAAAAATACGCTTTACTATCTCTGAAATGCTATTTCTCCATCAAAATAGTCAGCAAGCTATATATTTGGGCAACTGCAGTTTCTGAAGTTGACGTTATTCCAAACATATATAACTAAAACACTCTTGCGGCACCCCGGTTGAAAAACGTTATACTAGATGGTCGAAATATGAGAATTACTAGGCCAGGAGGGGATATACCCCATGCTCCTTTAGAGTCGGAAAATTGTGTACTGTAAAGTGAAACGGACACATATTCATACTCTCTCTGTCTCTTTTCCCATATCTCTTCTATCTTTCACTCCTATCTCCATTTCTTTTTCTTCTCTGCTGTACACTATATCAAGGACGCAGATCGGATCATCCCAAACATTTTTCGTTAAATCGTTTAATGCACCTCTTACAATAGATTTCACTATAAGACTTATCATGTTACTGATTCACATATTTTAATCTTTGAAGAGCGTTTTAGAGCAATCTATCTACTTATATTTGCTTGTTATAAATAATTATGTATGATGTCATCCGTGATTTTGTATCTGAATAAAGATTTTATAAAAAGAAAAAAAATCTCCTTATATTATCTCATGTTATTTTTCCCTTTCCTTCATCTCTCTCTCTCTCTCTCTCTCACCCTTTGGGTGATTGGGGCACACCCCCATAGCTACGCCACGGATTGTAATCTATGGTTAATAAGCTTTCCGTTGATATATAATTCATCTATTTCATTTTTCAAATTCCGACAGGGTCTTTAAAAGTAAAGATGCCTTCTGCTCATCCACTTGGGTGATTTCATGTAGTTCCAAAGTACAATTGACCAAAATTGAATGACAAAATAAATGATTTATGTTAATCGCAAGAACATTATTTTTGAATAATTTATCGTTATTTATTTTTTGCTCTTATTTTTTTGTTTACCCTTGTGGCGATAATACCTTGATAATGATGAAAAAACAGACGGAAGAATTAATACCCAACAGTCACGTACGTAGGCCTTTACAGTGTAAATACATAATAAATCTCCCATGGAGAACTTGGCGATAATGTAAAAGTATGTTGAAAAACGGGATTAACAAACTGGTATAGTTTCATCCGTATTAAGAACTGTGACAAAATCGCATTTAATGTTATAGGGCAAGTGGGATATTCAAATATATTTTAAAGTCAACATGTAAAACAAATAAATAAAATCTGACAACTTGGATTTCTTTGAGTAAAGTTGGGTTAGCTGCCCCCACCAGGTAATCATATAGATTACGTTTTAATACCTGTCTAGCTACTGCTGTGAAAGACATATTGAAGGCTTTATTGTCTCACAGACATCTTTATTTGCTTACAAGGCGAGACGGTATAGCCATAGAATGTTAATACAGAGAGTGCCGACTCGCTAACCATGCAGGCAAACACTTCGTAGTAACACTTTTATACAAAATATCATCCCAAAGCAGACATGAATGAACTCTAACTGCATCAGAAAGGATGAAAGAGAGGGGGGACGGGGAGAAAAGGGTCCATGTGACGGGAGGGGGTCCAGACCTGCCCCCGCTTTAATTAATGAGCTTTAATGTAATGAGCGATCGCTGCAATATTTGGCAGGAATTTCAAGAATCGTAACACTATGCCTCTGCCTTGTTTTTTTTTCTAAATCAATATCTTCAATTCATTGTTTTTTAATGTAAATAATATGCGTAAATATAATATTCAAAATCAAACTCTATATAGAAAAGACTTCAAATGTAGGGGAACTGTTTAATTTTCAAACGTTCATGCAAACTGATGGATCTAGGATCCACAAAACAATGAAAGAAAACACATAACCAGGGGTGGAAGAGCGTCTTCCACAGTGTGTGTATGTGTATGTGTGTGTGTGTGTGTGTGTGTGTGTGAGTGGGGGGTGGTCACCAACAAAAAGGACACTTTGAAGAAAAAAGGGCACCTACCAAGGGAAACCTTCCTTTTCAAAATTTGTGAGATCGCATTGCGACCAATTAGATCTTATAAGTAGGAAAAATCATACTGGGTCTTGAGCACAATCTCGTAACGAAAGACTGAAAAGACCCTAATAGCAAGTTTTAAAATTACATCAACTAAAAATGAGAGCGAGCTTTGGGGGAAAGTCGAGGACAAAGTTGCTCCTGGTCCCTTGAAATGAAAGGCACTTAATTATTATGGGGAAAGGAGAAGGAGGCACTTATCAAAAGGGAAAATCACACTTATTAGAAACGAAAGGAGCACGTGACAAAGTAAAAAGGGCAATTAACAGAGGTGAAAAGGGGCACTTCTCGCACATTAAAAAGGGTACTTATGAGAAGAGAAAAGGGGCACCTAGTACACAAGAAATGGGGCTATTGTCGAAGGGAAAGGAGCACCTATCAGATTTCAACAGGGGCATATAATTATCAGAGATGAGAAAGGGAGGGGCTCTTATTAAATAGGGAAAAGGGGAACGTGTCAAAATAAAAAGGGGCACTTATCAGAGGTGAAAAAGAGCACTTATTAGAAGGGAAAGGGCCACTTATAAAGGAAAAGGGGCACTTGTCAAAGTATAAGGACCATTTCTCAGATTTGAATAGGAGCAATTTTCAGAGGTGAATTAGACACTTATCACAGGCGGTAGGGGCACTTCTTGTACCTGCAAGAAAAAGGGTACTCGGTAGAGATGAATAGGTCTGGCAGTTTAGATTTTTTTCGAATGCCAAAAGTACCCATATTGCTGCAAATTTTTCGCAATGTTAAAGTCATACTAGAGGAATTATAGCCATATTCAAGAACCTTGTTTTCCTGTGTAAACCCAGTGAGTTGGAATAGACTCCCTGGTTAACCTATGGAGACAGTACCGTTTTGAGTCAACCTCTTTTTACACATTAATCCGCGCACAGCGAGGGTCTTACGCAAATATGTTTTACTGAAATGTCTTGTTTATCTAAGGTCGTTTGTAGCTATTGATTGCATGACTGATAAATAAATAGAACTGTGTGTACCGGATTACGGTGAGACCCAAAGTTTGAAGTTCAGTCAGAATAGCACCGATTCAATCAGTCATCGTAGAGTCTAGCTATTGGATCAAGGAGTTACAAGGTCTCTCATACTTTTGCTGGTGGTAGCATGCATATTGCGAATGCTTTATCAAAGTTAACGGAATATATTTCAATTGGCAGATATACGGCATCCGATCATGGATATACAAACCTTTTGTAGCTTTATTGTCCTGCTCATGTCAATAATTTGTCCGGCTGTCTTCGGTTTCAATATCTTGGTCTCATCCGTGTACGGCGAGGGAAGCCACTTTCTAGCAGGGGCGGCCGTAGGCCAAGGCTTGGCTGACAAGGGTCATAATGTGACTGTTCTTATAAGCAGGGCCTACGAACATCGAGCCAAGGATCCCAAATATTCCAACCTATTCTTTCTCATCTTCAATCATCGCAATAGATCGGTGCAGGATGTGCGTGACATGTTTTTCCATGCTAACACTATGGCGTTTGACAGTGCAGAGACTCAGATGTTTGAGCTCTTTTCTCTCTTGAGCGAGTCGATGGGCGACGATTGCGAGGGTGTTCTTCGTGACGTTGACATAATGAAGCAACTGGAAGGCATGGACGCCATCATCATGGATCCAACTTGGTTGTGTGGTTTGGTGATGAGAGCTGTGCTTGAACGTAACCTCAACCACAGCAAGCAAATCAAGATGATATCCATGACGCCTAACATTCCTGATGGAGCCATGTTACAGTTTATTGGATCCTACTTCAATCCTGCCTTTCAACCGGAGATTTCCACTGGCTATACCAACAGAATGACCTTCCTGCAGAGGGTCACCAACGTCTTCTTTACCAGTTTGACGATCATAGTTGGACAGTACATTATGGTACCACCGTTTCAACAAGTCGCAAGGAACATGGGTTTCAATCAGCAGGATTTCGACCTAAGCTTAAGGACATGGCACAAATTCTTTGATCTTCATCTCATCAACATTCATATGTCCTCAGAGTTTCCTTTCCCACTTTCACCGAATGTTATTTTGATAGGAGGGGGTCTTACTGTCAGACCACCAGCAAACCTTGATCAGGTGATGACGTATTCTAACTTGATATGATACAGTGCAGGGATGCATCCGTGATTGTCTAGACTCTGCCCCCTCCTATTTTGTCACTGCAATTACATTTTCCGTGGTAATCCACCGACCCTCCCAGCTAAGGTTCCAAGAGGGATAGGGATAGAAAGGGGAGGGGGGGGGCGTGTCTTTACTCGCCTGTAAAGCCTGCTCGTTTTTTTCATATTTTTCAATATGGAGGGGGCTAGATCTACCTGTATAATTATATATAGTGTGTGTGTGTTTAAATCATTTTGTATACCTCTCTATCAATAAAGTCTATACTTATTATATCAATACCTTTTCTAACTAGTCCTTTGGAGCAAGTACCCCTCGTTTAGGATAATAAGAAGCATTAAGAACATCTAGCTCTTTGACGACTCTCTTCCATTATGAAACCTCCCAAGCGCATCAGACTATTTTATAGGACAATTTTACGTCTGGATCATCTACTCGAATTATTCAGGACCATTAGTTGCCTGTCGATAGGGCAGTTGTCCTTAGTGGTAACTTTTTCCTGGTGGATAACTGACAAGGGATAGGAAACACTTGTCACGGTTTTACAAAAATTAGAAGGTAGTTGTCGTTCATCGTTCTTATTTGCTTATTTTGAAAACAGGAGTTAGAAGAGTTCGTGAATAGCGCGGGAGACGAAGGGTTATCGTGTTCACGCTTGGCACGTACTTCGCCTCGGTTACGAAGTTTCAGCCAGAGTTTGTCGACCTGTTTGCCGAAGCTTTCCGAAGATTACCTCAGAAAGTAATTTGGCAGTTAAAGGAACTTCCAAAGAAGGAGTTACCACCCAATGTGAAAGCTTTGCCATGGGTTCCGCAGAATGATCTTCTAGGTGAGTTTAATAACATTTTTAAATCTTCTCACTCAGTCTTTCCCTTTTTTTTCTTCTAAGCAACCCCTATTTCTTCATTAATCTTGACTTATGTTTGTGCTCTGTGTAAAGTGTATACAGGTCCATTTTCATCTTTAATCACTCCCTACACCCAGCGGGTATAAGAATTTTTTTTTTTCAAAGTGGGGGACATAACCAAAGAAGGTAATACAAAAAAGATAATACAAAAAAGGGGACACCTACAAAAAGAACTTGGTGGAAAAGACTGATATACCATCACGAATTGATATTTTAAAACCCTTATTTATTATTAATTCACTATTCTCTTGTTATGACTTACTGCTTTGAAGTAAACACTGATATATTGTCTTCCACCTGGACACGAGTAGCTGTTCATGGATTGGTCAACTATCTGCGATTGAGCTATAAGAGAGAGAGAGAGAGAGAGAGAGAGAGAGAGAGTCGAGAGAGAAGTCTGTTAGTTTTTGACACGCCATTAAATTACATTGGAATTCGTTATGAAGTGGATACGATACTGATCAAACTGATAAAGTACTACGCCCCCTTAAATTTAATATATATTGCCCGGTGTATACAGTGCGACCGAGTTGAATTTTGTTTACTTGTTTTATTTATTATTATTTTTTGAATAACTAAATTTTTCCAATTAAGTATAATCTAGAAATAACTGGTCTCTCCGCGATGGAAATGCCCCTTCCGAAGTTAACAAGTTGCCCCTTTATTAGTGCCCTTTGTATCATACCGGCTAATAGGAGCACGTTCTAGCCAACGAAGGGTCTCCTTCTGTCCCATGTTCCCCCCTTAAACAAACTTCTACAGGCCATGTGGATTATAAACTAAATACAAACGAATTTGGTTTGGTTATACGTGGGTAATGCGGTAAATTGATGTCGGCCTACAAAAACTATTAAGTGTTTTGACACAGAAAATAAGCGAAGAGCCGAACAAAATGAAGAGGGACACTGTCTTCTTCTATCGCGAGAGGGGCATTTTGTGCACTTGGAATGGAGTATTTTTGCTTTGAGGAGGAAAGTAGGAGACTTATTAATAACAATAATGCCAAAATTTCCGATGAAAATCAACTTTTATCAATGGAAAGCTAATGACATAGAATACAAATATGAAGGAATTCAAAATATTTTCCCTATCAGTATTGCACAAAAGCGAATTAAAACCTTATTTTCCGCACCTATCCAAATTACAGGTCAACAGAGGTCAAATTTGCCGCAGTTACAGTGACGACATATTAGGGACTTTTAGATTGTACACGACGAGAACGTGGACTGCCACGGTGACATCCTTTTAAGGTAATGTGACGTCCTTTTAAGGCACTGCCGGGCACGGGCCAGTGCCTTGAAAGAATGTCACACGTTGCAGTCCACTACGTCGACGTGCAAATCTAAAAGTCCCTAATATGTGCACCCGATCGGCTCGCCTATATAGCTGAGGCGATGAGCCGTGCTTAATTAATGGAAAGTCACTGTGATTATGCGTACTCCACATATGATGATGTCATCAATTCGATATCTAGTTTTTAGGTCGACAACTCCTGATTTTCAAAGCTTTAGATTTCGAGATTTCAGAGAGCTGTTACGCGTCTGACAGGCACTAAAGTAGCATATAATTGGTATTATTGTAATCTATGGCTAGAAAGCTTTCATTTGATGTATAAGTCATCTATTTCATTTTCACTTCCGACAGGATCTTTAAAATATATTTTTTCAAATGCAATTTCGATATAATCCTAAGTTCTATTTCATTGACCTCCCCCTCACGATATCAGGTCATCCCAAGCTTCGTGTGATCATAACCCATGGCGGCAACAACGGGTTCCAGGAGGCCTGCAACCATGGTGTACCCATGATCATTATCCCTTTCCTCGGCGACCAGTACGACGTCGCAGCCAGGGTCGAGGCACGGGGCATGGGCAGGAGGATTGACAAGTTTGCACTTAGCGCTGACGTCATTTATGAGACGCTTTATGACGTCATCAACAATCCAAGGTAAGTCATCGAAATCAGCGAGGGCTTATAATATCATTTCATTGTGATTTGGGAGGGGCGGGAGTAGCCTTATTTGCCGATATATCAAAGCACTTATAAAGTCAAATTTTATTGTGCCAACTAATTTCCCAGAAATCCAGTATGGTGGTGTGGTAGGGGTGGCCCACTATAATGACAGATCTATATGTGTTACCATTGTTATTTACTTGAAGCATTAATGAAACTATACGAGATTTAATTACAATAATGTACAATCTTTTGTTTTCTTAATCTTTTTGAAATATCGATTATTACTCATCTGACAGTCCAGTCACAAATTCGATTGGAGTATTTTGATAAATTCCTAGCCTCCGCCGTTTACTATAATTGTTATAATGTTTGTTAAAGGAGGAAAAATGAAAGACGATCATACAGAGACTATCGAGTAGGTTTTGGATTGTATCCTATTTTTAACTTGATCAAATTTCTTATTTTGTTTTTTCGGGTTTTTCGGATTTTCAGGTATGCAAAGGTTGCCAAAGAAGTCTCATCTATCATCAATAATGATCTCATATCTGGAAAAGAACGCGCTGCATTCTGGGTTGACCACGTGATCAAATATGGCGGGGATTATCTCAAGTCGCCTGCAACAGAACTCTCTTTCATTCAATTCTATATGCTAGATGTTTTAGCATTTTCCTCACTGTACTATGCATTGTGTTATTAATTGCATTTGCCTGTTTACGATTTTGTATTTCCCTTTGCTATAGAGTTATTTGTTGCAGTACCAAACCTAAACAAGATTAAAGACTATATACAATTGTAGGTTTGTGGGTGTATCTGTTTTAAAAGTTTAAAAGTAAGTAATACGGTAATAGAAAAGGGGCGGATCCAAAATTCTCTAGCAGAAGGGGACACAAATCATGGAAATCTCTGACTATCTAGTGTGCAAAATTGTCTCACATTTGGAAGCAGAATCTTACATGTGCAAATAAAATATATCTCAATAAACACAGACGAGGTCTAACCACGTACCCCCCCCTCCGCACACACACCTCTCATCCCACTATCGCCGGTCCCACTGCCTCTGAATTTTGGACTGTTTGAACCAAATTCATGTGAGTAAGTTAGCCATAATGTTTTAAACAATCGATGGCGCTAAACCGCTTGTTTGCTTGTTATCATAATGTACATACTTGCGATCGATTGATTCTAATTGAATTAATTGGCCTATATATTACAGCTTTTAGGTGTTGTATATTCATATCTTGAAATACCAATAAAAATTTGTTTTATGCATAAATTACCATGACGATAAATAAAAAAGGGAATGCGATGAACCTATCAGCACGGTAATTGTATGTAAATTCATTACACGCACCTGAATATAACAAAATTAAGATAATAGTGTTATTTACTTCAGAGAGAACGACTGAATTTGTCTTTTATAAACTCTGCATAAATTAGACTAAATATTCTACTTTAGTCATTCCTGTCCCCCGAATTTTATAATATGGGCTATTCAGTTGTATTCTAATTCTATTTTATGGGCCAAAGTAATAGAAAATTATTGATTAAATTTGATATCTTAGTGTCCAACAAACATGTTATGACCATAAATTACCAGCTTTGTTGGCAGTATGATTTATTTTATTTGTATCAACAAAATAAGACTTTGTCCGTCACAATGAACTGATGTGCGATTCTGCGACAAGAATAATGATAAAATACCATTTTGAATGTTACTTGAATACGCTATCCTATAATGTAATTACAACTTCATATTAATGGAAAGCTAACTGAACATAGAATACAAATTTATAAAGGAATACAAAATATTTTCCCTTTCAGTATTACACAAAAGCAAATTAAATCCTCATTTTCCACCCCTTCAAACTACGGGTCAACAGCGGTCAAATTTTTTTCCGCAGCTACGGTTACGACATAACGTGTGTACCAGATCGGCTCGCCTATATATAGCTGAGGCGATGAGCCGTGCTTAATTAATGCAAAGTCATTGTGAATATGCGTATATACGATGTCATCAAGTCGATAGCTAGTTTTTAGGTCACAACTTCCGATTTTCAATGCTTTAGATTTCGAGTTTTCAGAGAGCTGTTACTTAGCTGTTACTCCTCTGACAGACACTAATATAGCATATAATTTATATTTTTGTAATCAGTGGCGTAGCGCAGGGGCGGATCCAGCCGGCGGCAAGGGAGGGGGCCTAAAAAGGGGCCCACTTCGTGCGAAAATTTGAAAATCGTGCCGGTCGATTTTCGCTCAGTGGGGGGTAGTAAGCAACAACAAAAATAATTTTGGCACCCGAAAAAAAAATTTCCCTACGGGAAGGGTTATTTTCCACCGCCACCCCTTGGGCGCCAGGAGGGCCCAACTTCTTTTTTTTCAAAAAGGGTGTTTTTACCTGTTTTTTTCCTAGGGAAGGGCCACTGGCGTAGCGTGTGCTCAGTCATTGGGGGAGTCTTTAGCCTTCTAGATCCGCGTTTTTCAACCCCAATTTTTTTCAGTCACGGCACCCTTTAGAAGTTGAAAAGTTTTGTGTCACCCCAATCCAAAATTCATCAAAAAGGATTTTTTTTTCTTCTCCATCCATAGACGTACGGGCACATTTTCGCGACAGGGCCGTCAGGGCCGACAGGGCCTCTTGCCCAAAAATATATTAATCGGATCTGAAATATTGCGCGAGAGCGAAAAGAATTTTAAAAAAATGGCAAAAATGTTAATTAGTCATCAATATACACTAGATAAAATGTAAGATTATATATTCGGTCATCTCGCTGCCAGGAATTATCCTGAGTTATCAATTTTGCAAGAAGTGAAGCGAACGAGGGACAAACAACTATGGGACACTTTGTTGTGGTATGAATTTCGTTTCGATATAAAAATACAATAAATAAAGTTATATTTAGACGCCATGCTGCCCGAATCATGACGATATTCGGGCAACGAGGTGTCCAAATATCATATCGTCATATGGGGATTTTATTTGACCTCGCTGTCTCAAACTATCCCGTTTCTAAATTTTACGAAGGAGCAAAGTGAGCGAGAAAATACGCTTTACTATCTCTGAAATGCTATTTCTCCATCAAAATAGTCAGCAAGCTATACATTTGGGCATCTGCATTTTCTGAATTTGACGTTATTCCAAAATATACTTTTGATATAACTTAATACTCTTGCAACAACCCGGTTGAAAAACGCTATACTAGATGCTCGAAATTTGAGGGGGCAGAATGACTAGGCCAGGAGGGGATATACCCCATGCTCCTTTAGAGTCGGAAAATTGTGTACTGTAAAGTGAAACGGACACATATTCATACTCTCTCTGTCTCTTTTCCCATGTCTCTTCTATCTTTCACTCCTATCTCCATTTCTTTTTCTTCTCTGCTTACGCTACATCAAGGACGCAGATCGGATCATCCCAAAGCATTTTTCTTTAAATCGTTTAATGCACCTCTTACAATAGATTACATTATAATTAAGGCTTATCATGTTGTCCCCATGTTACTGATTCACATATTTTAATCTTTGAAGAGCGTTTTAGAGTAATCTATCTCCTTGCTTGTTGTAAATAATTATGTATGATGTCATCCGTGATTTTGTTTCTGAATAAAGATTTTATAGAAAGAAAGAAAAAAAATCTCCTTATATTTTCTCATGTTATTTTCCCCTTTCCTTCATCTCCCCTCTCTCTCTCTCTCACTTTTTTGCCATTCGATTTGGGGGGGGGCACGTATAGCTACGCCACGGATTGTAATCTATGGTTAATAAGCTTTCCGTTGATACATAATTCATCTATTTCATTTTTCAAATTCCGACAGGGTCTTTAAAAGTAAAGATGCTTTCTGCTCATCCACTTGGGTGATTTCATGTAGTTCCAAAGTACAATTGACCAAAATTGAATGACAAAATAAATGATTTATGTTAATCGCAAGAACATTATTTTTGAATAATTTATCGTTATTCATTTTTTGCTCTTATTTTTTTGTTTTCCCTTGTGGCGATAATACATTGATAATGATGAAAAAACAGAGGAAGAATTAATACCCAACAGTCACGTACGTAGGCCTTTACAGTGTAAATACATCATAAATCTCCCATGGAGAACTTGACGACAATGTAAAAGTATGAAAAAATGGGATTAACAAACTGGTATAGTTTCATGCGTATTCAGAACTGCGACAAAGTCGCATTTAATGTCATAGGGCAAGTGGGATATATACGCAAATATAACTTAAAGTCAAACATTTCTGTCAGTAAATTTGTGTTAATTGCCCCCCACCAGGAAATACACAGTGGCGGATCCAGGGGGCACAGGGCACGTGCCCCCTCCCGGCCAAAAAAAAGAAAAGAGAAAAGGGAGGGGAAAGAAAAAGGAGAGGAAAAAAAGGAAAGAGAGAAACAAGAAGAAAAGAGGAAGGAAAGAAAAGGGGAGAGGAAAAGGAGGGGAAAGGGGAAGAGAGAGGAGAGAAAAGGCGGAAAAAGAAGAAAGGCGGAAAGACGGAGGAGAGAAAAGGGGAAAAGGAGAATAATGAGAAGGGAAAAGAAAGAAAGGGGATGATATTATAAGAAGGTGTTTTTTTACCGGGTAAGGGGCGGGGGGGGCATGCAATTTTAAGTCGAACATGACTAATACCAAAGATTTTATCTCCTTTATAACTTCCAACTTATAACTTATAACTTAGTCTTGGATTAATTTTCCGATATACCTATTCTAAGTGCTCTTTCAGCATGCAGATTGTCCCCGCCATTAATCCTGCCACAGTTGCTGGTTTCATTGTCATATTATTTTCTGTCATCCCTGTGGCCGCGAAGAGCCTACCACAAAGTTTCTATCCGTTTCGCAAGCACTTTTTTCCATCGCCTACATGTAATGCTTATTGCTTCCAGTTTGCAAAAGATCCCAGTGGCGGATCTTTGGGGGATGGGGAGGGGTTAGGGTTTACCCCCTGGGCTGCCAAGTGAAAATGTGATGTGAATAGAAAAACGCCATCATGTGTCCAGACCCACACAGTATCCGCATCGTCATCGGTTCAAACCCCTTAAACTGTTACTTGATTTAAAAAGACGTTGTCATGCACTGCTTTTATGGTCTCCATTGTGTTAGTAGATGCCAGGAAAACATCACTTACGAAGGTTCAAAATAGCAACAAAAAAATCGCCTCGCCGCTACCCGGCTCGGACTTCGCGGCTCGTGGACGATGTTCCGCATCGTCATTGGGTAGAACCCCTTAAACTGTTACTTAAGTGATTTAAAAGACGTTATCATGCACTACTTTTTATGGTCTCCATTGTGTTAGTATATAGATGCCAGGAAAACATCACTTACGGGGTTCAAAATAGCAACAACAAAAATCGCCTCGCCGCTACGCGGCTCGGACCTGCGGCTCGTGGACGATGCTCCGCATCGTCATTGGGTCGAACCCCTCAAAATGTTACTTGATTTAAAGACGTTGTTCCGCATCGTCATTGGGTAGAACCCCCCTTAAACTGTTACTTAAGTGATTTAAAAAGACGTTATCATGAAATGCTGTTTATGGTCTCCATTGTGTTAGTAGATCCAAGGAAAATCACTTACGGGGTTTAAAATACCCCCCAAAAAAAAAAAAAAAAAAAAAAATCGCCTCGCCGCTACGCGGTTCGGACCTTGCGGCTCGTGGACGATGCTCCGCATCGTCATTGGGTCGAACCCCCCCTCAAACTGTTACTTGATTTAAAAGACGTTATCATGAAATGCTGTTTATGGACTCCATTGTGTTAGTAGATGCCAGGAAAACATCACTTACGGTGGTTCAAAATAGCCCACCCCCAAAAGAAAAATCGCCTCGCCGCTACGCGGCTCGGACCTTGCGGCTCGTGGACGATGCTCCGCATCGTCATTGGGTCGAACCCCCCTTAACTGCTACTTGATTTAAATAGACGTTATCATGCACTGCTTTTTATGGTTTCCATTGTATTAGTATATAGATGCCAGGAAAACATCACTTACGGGGGTTCAAAATAGCACCCCAAAAAAATCGCCTCGCCGCTACGCGGCTCGTGGACGATGCTCCGTGTCGACTTGCTAACCATGCAGGCAAACACGTTGTAGTAACCTGGCGAGATTCGAGAAGTCGAGGGTATAGCATTTATCAAGACGTTTCTTAATATATCTTTCTACAACGATTGTTTACACCGTTTACTATGATAACAGGGTATAGTTATACACTTTTATACAAAATAACATCCCTAAGCAGACAGGAATTAACTCTAACTACATCAGAAAGGATGAATGAAAGGAGGGGGGGGAGGGAAAGGTCCATGTGACGGGAGTGGGGAGGGTCTAGACCTGCGGCCCCGCTTTAATGAGCTTTAATGTAATGAACGATCGCTGCAATATTTGGCAGAAATTTTAATAATCGTAACAATATGCCATCTGCCTTGTTTTTTTTTTAAATCAATATCTTTAATTAATATATTTTTTTCAATGTAAATAATATGTGTAAATATTATATTCAAAATCAAACTCTATATGGAAAGACTTCAAATTTAGGGGAACTGTTTAATTTTCAAACGTTCATGCAAACTGGTGGATCTAGGATCCACAAAACAATGAAAAGAAAACACATAAAAATGGTCATTGGATTTGTTAAAGTTGTAAGTTTTTACTCAAAATTGCCTGACTTTCAAACAAGCAAGCACAAACACATAACAAAACAAAAAGGAAAACAAAATTTAACCAGGATTGGAAGAGCGTCTTCCAAAGTGTGTGGGTGTGTGGGGGGTCACCAACAAAAAGGACACTTTGAAGAAAAAAGGGGCACCTACCAAGGAAACCTTCCTTTTTAAAATTTGTGAGATCGCATTGCGACCAATTAGATCTTATAAGGAGGAAAAATCGTACTGGGGTCTTGAACACAATCTCATAATGAAAGACTGAAAAGACCCTAATAGCAAGTTTTGCAATTACATCAACTTTAAATGCGAGCGAGCTTTGGGGAAAGTCGAGAACAAAGTTGCTCCTGGTCCCTTGAAATGAAAGGCACTTAATTATTATGGAGAAAGGAAAAGGGGGCACTTATCAAAAGGGAAATTTACACTAATTAGAAACGAAAAGGAGCACGTGTCAAAGTAAAAAGGGCAATTAACAGAGGTGAAAGGGGGCACTTCTCGCAAATTAAAAAGGGTACTTATGAGAATATAAAAGGGGCACCTATTACAAAAGAAATGGGGCTATTGTCGAAGGTAAAGGGGCACCTATCAGATTTCAACAGGGGCATATAATTATCAGAGATGAGAAGAGGGAGAGGCTCTAATTAAATAGGGAAAGGGAACGTGTCAAAATAAAAAGGGGCACTTATCAGAGGTGAAAAAGAGCACTTATTAGAAGGGAAAGGGCCACTTAGTTATAAAGGAAAAAGGGCACTTGTCAAAGTAAAGGGACATTTCTCAGATTTGAATAGGGGCAATTTTCAAAGGTGAATTGGACACTTATCACAGGCGGTAAGAGGCACTTCTTGTACCTGAAAAGGGTACTCAGTAGAGATGAATAGATCTGGTAGTTTAGATTTTGTTCGAAAATGCCAAAAGTACCCATATTGCTGCAAAGTTCTGCCAGGTCTCCTCAGCTTTTCAGGTCTATAATGGTAGTCTTTGTCTTCAAATTTCAAAGTTACATTTTCTGCAATTTTAAAGTCATACTAGTGGAATTATAGTCATTTTCAAGAACCATGGTATCCCCTGTTAACATATGGAGACAGTAACGTTTTCAGTCCAACTCTT
Source organism: Mesocentrotus franciscanus (assembly GCA_037976565.1). NCBI lineage: Eukaryota > Metazoa > Echinodermata > Echinoidea > Camarodonta > Strongylocentrotidae > Mesocentrotus > Mesocentrotus franciscanus. The sequence continues at coordinate 16,968,206 of CP137669.1, read as the reverse complement.
TTTACACAATAATACAGAAAGGGTCTATGCAGTCTTACACAAGCATGTTTTACACAAATGTCTTGCTTATCTAAGGTCGTTTGTAGGCCTATTGATTGCATGCCTGATTAATATAACTGAACTGTGTATGTACCGGATTACGGTGAGACCCAAAGTTTTAAATTCAGTCAGAATAGCACCGATTCAATCATTCATCGTAGGGTCTATTGGATCAAGGATTTATAAGGTCTGTCATACTTTTGCTGGTGGAAGCATGCAAGTTGTGAATGCTTGATCAAAGCTAACGGAATATATATTTCAGTTGGCAGATATACGGCATCCGATCATGGATATACAAACCTTTTGTAGCTTTATTGTCCTGCTCATGTCAATAATATGCCCGGCTGTCTTCGGTTTCAATATCTTGGTCTCATCCGTGTACGGCGAGGGAAGCCATTTTCTAGCAGGGGCGGCCGTAGGCCAAGGCTTGGCTGACAAGGGTCATAATGTGACTGTTCTCATAAGCAGGGCCTACGAACATCGGGCCAAGGCAGTGGCGGATCCAGGGGCCCGGGGCCCGGCCCCTCCCTAGAAAAAAACAGGTAAAAACACCCTTTTTTGAAAAAGAAGTTGGGCCCCTCCTGGCGCCCAAGGGGTGGCGGTGGAAAAATAATCCTTCCCGGAGGGAAAATTTTCGGGTGCCAAATTTTTGCTCACTACCCCACTGAGCGAAAAATCGACCGGCACGATTTTCAAATTTTCGCACGAAGTGGGCCCCTTTAGGCCCCTCCCTTGCCGCCGGCTGGATCCGCCCCTGGGCCAAGGATCCTAAATATTCCAACCTATCCTTTCTCATCTTCAATCATCGCAATAGATCGGTGCAGGATGTGCGTGACATGTTTTTCCATGCTAACACTATGGCGTTTGACAGTGCAGAGACTCAGATGTTTGAGCTCTTTTCACTCTTAAGCGAGTCGATGGGCGACGATTGCGAGGGTGTTCTTCGTGACGTCGACATAATGAAGCAACTGGAAGGTATGGACGCTATCATTATGGATCCCGCTTGGATGTGTGGTTTGGTGATGAGAGCTGTGCTTGAACGCAACCTCAATCACAGCAAACAAATCAAGATGATATCCATGACTCCAAACATTCCTGATGGAGTATTGTTACATATTTTGGATCCTACTTCAATCCTGCCTTTCAACCGGAGTTTTCCACTGGCTATACCAACAGAATGACCTTCCTGCAGAGGGTCACCAACATCTTCTTTACCAGTTTGACGATCATAGGTGGACAGTACATTATGGTACCACCGTTTCAAAAAGTCGCAAGGAACATGGGTTTTAATCAGCAGGATCTCGACCTAAGCTTAAGGACATGGCACAAATTCTTTGATCTTCATCTCATCAACATTCATATGTCCTCAGAGTTTCCTTTCCCACTTTCACCGAATGTTATTTTGATAGGAGGGGTCTTACTGTCATACCACCAGCAAACCTTGATCAGGTGATGACGTATTCTAACTTGATATGATACAGTAGAAGTGTTGTGGTCTAGTGGATAAGTCACCCGACTGAAGATCGCAAGGTAGGGGGTTCGAGTCCCGCCGCGGCACTAATGTCCTTTGGCAAGACTTTAATCTACATTTGCCAGTCTCAACCCAGGTGTTAAATGGGTACCCGGTAGGATGCGAAAGTTAATGTGGTTGGATGAGCAAGTGGCGCTTGTAAAATGGCGACTGGCCGGAATGCTCCCCAGGGAGTGGAGAATGTGCATACATTGTGTGCGGGTAAGCCTGAATCCGATGACCGAGATAATAATATGTGCTGCGCCTAGAAACAAAGTATTAGGCGCATTATAAATGTGAGCTATTATTATTATTATACAGATCAGGGATGCATCCAGGCTCTAAAAATTGCCCCTCACATTTTTTCACTGTAATTACATTTCCCGTTATAATCCACCGACCCTCCCAGCTAATGGTGGGTTCCCACTGCCGATCAAACCAACCCGACCAAGCCCGATCAAGCTATTTTGGCCTGGTCGGGCTCGGTCGGCAAGGGCAATCGGGGTCGGTCTACCTTGATCGGGGTCGGTCTACCTTGGTCGGTATCGATCTGGCTTCCTACACGACAATTTTGGCATGTCAAAAATATCGTGTAGGGGTCGAGGCAAGCGATCGTACAGCGATCGTGTATTGGTCGAGTAGAGGTCGAGCTGATCGGGAATCGATCGTATAGAGGTCTAGTTTGGTCGCGGTGGATTTTTTCCGCCGATCACTACCCGATCATCTCGATTTATACACAACTTCTACACGATTGGTTCCCGATCAACTCGATCAACAACTCAACCGCTTGACGATCGATACATGTCTGCCCTAAACAGTCACTCGACCGAACTCGCTCACTTCTCGACTGCTTCTCGATGACATCCCGAGCACTTCTCGACCACTTCTCGACCGCACTCGATCTTTCCGATCGCAACTCAACTCAATAGGAATAATACAGAAGGAAACCCAGTAGCACTTGGGGGTGACTTCAATGTTATTAGAGACACGAATATAGATTATTTTGGACAAGTGTCAAAGAAGCAAACAAAGTTTAGTAAAAAATTTGAAGAGTTCATGGATAGTTATAGATTACGTGATGTATGGAGAAGTAAAAATAAAGATAAAAAGCAATACACGTATAAACAACGAAATCCTTTTATGCAAAGTCGCTTAGATTATTGGATCATATCAGAGAATTTAGAGCAAATAACATCCAAATGTGACATTGTTCCCTCTATAGCGCCTGACCATTCAGCAGTTAATCTGGTAATCCATAATAGGTCATCGACAAAAAATAAAAATAAAAGATCTTATTGGAAGTTTAATAATAGTCTATTAAGTGACAAGGAATACAATAAGAAGATTAGAGAAGAAATAAATACTTTAAAAGAGAAACTGTATGTTGAAATTAAAGATAAGAGAGTACTATGGGATTTCATGAAAATGGAAACACGGAAGTTTACAATTAAACTATCAAGAAAAAGGGCGGAGGAAAGGAAAGAAAGAAAAAAAATCGGAAAATTGGTAAAAGAGATTAAAGACTTAGAAGAGGATGTATTGTCGATTGGACATCACAAAGATATTTCTGAAAATTTGAAAACTAAGAAACAACAACTAAGTTTACTCCACGATTACATCAATGAAGGTTTAAAAGTACGGTCAAGATCCTCATGGTATGAATGTGGAGAAAAGAATACAGCATTCTTCAAACAGTTAATGGAATCAAATAGAAAAAAAGTATAATAAAGAAATTAAATGGAAATGGAAATACCACTTCTAACGAAAAAGAAATTATTGAAGGAATAAAATCATTTTTTATGGGCAGCTATATAGCAAAATAAATTCTATACAAGATGACACTTTGGACTTCTTTCCTAATAACCTGCCAAAATGGAATAATATATCACGAGATTCATGTGAGGAAACGATCGTAGAAAGGGAATGCATAGAAATACTAAAGATATGTAACTTAACAAATCTCCTGGAAATGATGGTTTAAGTGCAGAATTTTATCAGAAATTGTGGCCAGTAATTGGAGATCTAGTTCTTGCATCTTTTAATGAAGCTCTTCAACAAGGGAATTATCAGGCTCTCAAAGTCAAGCAGTTATTATCTTGATACATAAAGATGGCAAAGATCCGGAGCTTATTAAGAATTACAGACCGATTTCGTTGCTAAACGTAGATTATAAAATCCTATCTAAGATACTTTCAAAGAGAATACAAGAAGTTTTACCTGAAATTGTTAGTTTTGATCAGTTGGGATATAGGATAGGAACATTGGAGAAGCAATACGAATAATGACGACATGATCTTTCATACTTCTTTTTACAGAGAACACGCTTTTCTGGTGGCCATTGATTTTGAAAAAAGCATTTGATTCTGTTTCACATTTATTTTTATATAAGGTTTTCAATCATTTAATTTTGGACCAGGGTTTTGTAAATGGGTTAATAATTTTTATACTAAAGCAGAAAGTTGTGTTATAAATGGATATACATCAACATGTTATTTCAAGGTTGAAAGAGGAGTAAGGCAGGGAGATCCTCTCTCTCTCTCTCTCTCTGTACGCAGACGATATAACGCTTTTCATTAAAGATTCGAATTCATTTAAGGAAATTAAACATATTTTTGAATGTTTTTATAAAATATCAGGCTTAAAGTTAAACAAGGACAAGACATTCATTTTGCCCTTAGGTCCACAATTATCCACTCATACATTTCCGTTTGGGAAGCAAGTAGACATTGTTAAAATACTAGGAATTTATTTTTCAATACACGAAGATATCAAAGAACAAATGAATTATAAAGAAATATTGAGCAAGATTAAAAAACGTTTTACGTGGTGGAAGCAGCGTGATTTAACATTAATGGGGAAAATTCAATTAATGAAAGTATATGGCTATTCTAAATTTATATATTTATCATCATTGATGCCGGTTCCTGAATGGGTGTATAGCGAAATTGAAGAAATATGTTTTGAATTTTTTTGTGAAGAAGTAAAGGCAAAATTAAAAGAGCATCATGTTTTTAAACTATCCGCAGGGTGGGCTCAAAATGATGAATTTCCGACTGTTTGTAAAGGCACAGAGAATAATGTGGATAAAAGGCTTGTAACAGTAACTCAAGCTATCAAATGGAAACATTACTTTAAATATTTAATGAGACCAATGGGCGGGAATTTAATATTTTATTGCAACTATTGGAGAGATACAGTGAAACTCATGTTACCTTCTTTTTATCAGAATCTTCTGAAAGCATGGATAGATATGAAAGAATATGTTAAAACAGAAGAGAGATACAGAGGGAATGAAATATTGTATAATAATAATTTTATTCAACTAGAAGGTCAAACTTTATTTGAGGAAAATTTGTTTAAAAAAATATATATCGACTTCATCACATATGCGATGAACAAGGGTTATTAAAAAAGATGCATATTTTATTGCCATTGGTTTAAGTAAGGAAGAAATTACAAAAGTTAACAAAATCTATTCAATAATCTCACGAATGGAAACAGAATGTTCAGCCTGCAAGAAAGTCCATCCACTGTGGCCTTAGTTTAGAATTAATATTTGCAAAGAAGGTTTTTAAATTTGAAGAAATAACTGCAGAGATGGTGTATAAAAGTCAAATCAAGAAGAATGCAGAAATCAGCTCAGCATTTCATAACTTAATGGAACTTTATAATATTACAACTAAAGAAGTGGATTTTTTTGTTTGTTCAACCAAAGTTGTGCACATTAAACAGTAAACTGAGAGAATTTCAGTTTAAACTTTTGCATAGAATAGTTTATACAAACCATCATTTGCATAGATTTAAATTTCGTACAAACGGTTTGTGTTCGTATTGCAATATTTTGGAGGAAACCTATCAACATGTATTTTTTAATGTAATATAATAAAAAGATTCTGGGAAAAATGTGCTGATAAACTCAATTTACCAATTCTAAAGAAACTGTCGTGGAAAGAAATTCATATTGGAATAAATGGGAGTAATATGAAATCGGAGCAATTACTAAACCACATTCTGATTTTGATTAAATTGATGATTTTTAATAGTAGAGAGAAGGGAAGCTCCAAATGTAGATGAAGTAAAAGATAAAATTCTCGAAAATAGGAAAGAGGAAAAAAACTTGCAATGGAAAGGGATACTCTTTCAATTCACTTTAAAAAATGGGAGACCTTGGAAAGTTTTGTGTAATATTAATTAACTTAAAAAGCAACTTCCCAACCCTCTATTCCAGCAGTATTTCTTTGCTTTATGTTTATATTTGTTTGTTTTTGTTTTGTTTGTTTGTTGTTGTTGTTTTTTTTTTTTGGGGGGTTGTTTTTGGTTGTTTTTGGTTGTTTTTATCTTTATCTCTCTCTTTGGGAGTTTGTCTCTTTTCAGAGGTAGTACTTTTTAAACAATATTTTGACAGACTGTAATATTTCATGTACAAGCATTTATTTTATTTTTAATTCAACAGATATTCGTTTTTTCTTCAAAGAAGCACAAAATGAACATGAAATGACCACGGAGATGTGACTATTTTTCATTATTATTACTATTATTGTTTTAAACGAATAAGGAAATGTATGAAAGAGTTGTTTTGTTTAGCAATTGATGTTCAGAATAATACTTTTGAATTGTATTTTGATTATTCTGAGTTGTATTTTGATTGTTCTGAGTATGATGTAAATTTCATGATTTCGGTTATATGTATTGCCTCTGGTATTGAGAAAATAAAACACCTTATAAATATTTAAAAAACAGGACACAATTACGTGCTGATCTAATCACATTTTCTTCGTACCGGTATATTGATACTAATTAAGTTAATCGCTTCTAGAATTGGTAGTAACATGTGACTGCGACACGTGCAGCTCTTGACAGTTGTTTGAAAAGGCAAATAAAATTAATGTTTTAAGTATCATGTGCAATACAGTACTTTGGCAAATGGCACTGGGTCTGCAGGGGAGTTTAAAGAATGTGGAATGCATTGACTTCGAAATAAGCCTTTTAGCCTTCTTGAGTGTCTGAGATGAACTGAACGCTGATCAAAAATGAGTACTGTACCATCAGCTGACGATAATATTTTGTGCAACCACTCAATTCACGAGTCATCTTGGATCCCTGTTCGAACAGGTCGATCTGCTCGGGCCGAGATTGTGTAGAGATCGTGTGTACGTCTAGTTGGTCTAGTAGGGATCGCGTTGGGATTGTATGTAGATCGGAATGATCGAGAAGAGATCGAAGTTGTGGTCGACTATACGTCGTGCAGGAGTCGTGAATGGTCGAATGTGGGTCGTCAATGGTCGAATAGCGGTCGGGAAGAGCTTGTGTTTAGGCATGTGGTCGGGATTGGTCGGGGAAAATGGGTGATCGGGCTTGATTGGGCTTGGTCGGGTTGGTTTGATCGGCAGTGGGAACCCACCATAA
>CP137669.1:16935597-16960751 GCA_037976565.1 Mesocentrotus franciscanus | reverse complement strand
AAAACAGTACAAGAAGAATTCAAACTGAAGCCAAAGGTCATCGCATAGATCAAATTTTTACATCGAGTCATAAAACTGTGAGGTTATGAATGGACTTTCTACTTTCAACTTGTTTGCTGAATTAATGTGCCAAAATAGCCCATAGCACATTTCTTCACATCTTCCTGTATCAAATAATCACATTCCATCATACAGACTTCAAGATAAATTATAATTTGGGGTATGTTTTCATTAAAAAATAAAGGAAAACATAATGGACTAGTATCCATCAAGTTACACTCACAGGCTCTATCTTCATTTCTACGCCTTCAGGTAGGTTCAGCTGCAGCAGCTCAGTGAAGAGAGGAGCTGTGATGCTTGGAAGATCTTGTATCTAAAATATAAAACAAAAACAAATATTTTACATATATATATATATATATATTCTTTGCAAGGACCCTAGTCTACTAGAGGTAATTTTCCCTTGACTCTATAAGGCTATGGAACTCACTGCCAGGAGACCTTGTCAACTAACTAACTTCTCCAAGGAGGAGGTACAGAAAATCCAACTGCGGTAAAAGGGGAATATTGGTGTGTTTTTTAGCAGCACATAGTTTGTACTGTAGTCTTGTTATATGGCACTGTACATATACCACACCAGGGCCCCTGTCTCATAAAGAGTTGCGATTGATCCGAATCAATCGCTAATCCTCCTATTTGCTTATGTACATAGGTGTGATTGATATCAGTCGCAAATAAGTCGCAACTGTTTATAAGACGGGGCCGGGATCTGCCAAACCAGTACGAGAATACAAGGGATGGTGGACTGTACTAATCAAGAAGAAGAAGGGGAAGTCAAGTGTTCATACATTGTAAATGTCACAGTTTTTCAACCAACTTTATTAGAGAGTTATTAGAACAAAACAAAATACTATGAGCAAGCCAATTAGAGTGCTTAAAAACAAGCTGGATATAATCAGTAAGTCTTATGGGGTATTATATCAAAGATAAATGCTAGAGTAAGGAAGATAATTCCCTTCCAATTAATTTTCACAAAATATAACAAATGTTTAGATGATGGGAGGTACAGGCAAAGATTACCCCTTTAAGTATTCTTATTAAGATTCATACAATCATTAGGACTTCTAGAACTCTAGGCTTTATGTGAATCAGTAAACCTACAATTATATTATTGTTTTAATTTCAGTTGTGTACACTACATGCATATACATGTACATGTATAATACCCACAAGTTGTGTTAAGAGGGTACTTCCCAAATGCCTTCCCAAGTGCCTTCCCAAGTGCCTTACTATTGTCAACTCAAACCTTAAGTAACTAGATGGATCTTCGACTGCACACAGTCGAAAATGATGCCTCCGCCATAGAGCAATTTTAAAAATTCAAATTTGATTGTAATCTATTAACAGGTTCTCAGAATATCGTGATTAAAAGCTATTTTTCATATACATGTATGACCCTCTCAACTTTGACCTCATAACCCTTAAATCTAATCAGTTCATTGGCTCTGCAAGATGCATACATGTCCCGAGTTTGATAGTAATCCATCCGTCAGTATTGACAATGCGTTCACAAGCTATTTTTGCATACATAATGAGCCCCATGACCTTTGACCTCATGACCCAAAAATCTAATCAGTTCATTGGCTCTGCAAGATACATACATGACTCAAGTTTGGTGGTAATCCATCAATCGGTTCTTGTGATAACGCGATCATGAGCTATTTTTGCATACATAATGAGCCCTGTGACCTTTGACCTCGTGACCCCAAAATCTAATCAGTTCATTGGCTCTGCAAGATACATACATGACCCAAGTTTGGCGGTAATCCATCAATCGGTTCTTGTGATAACGCGATCACGAGAACGGGACGTACGTACGGATGTACGTACGGACGGACGGACAACCAGAAAACATAATGCCTCCGGCTACTTTGTAGCGGAGGCATAAAAATGTTCACCATTAAAATCAGCTTTGATAAGAATCTGAATTCCTTGCTTAGGAGTGTTAGACTATGGAATTGTAATTTGCTTTTCAATTTACATTTCTTTTACAAGCACCCATAGCATAAAAGAAGAAACTATCCTCTCACCTGTAGTACCCTTTCATGTGTTTGTAAAGTGAAGTCTCTGACTTTCTCTTTCTCAGGTGTACCTGGCTTCTGTATTGTGTGTATCAGAGTTGCTTTGGTCGGCATTGCATAGCTGTGAAAACAAAAACATCATATAAAATGATCAGGAGACAGGAATTGCATAATAGTTCATAACTTGAGTACAATGCATTCATTAAGTAAATTTTAAAAGGATAAACCAGTTTTGGATAAGGATACAGATTATTTTTGCTTCAAAACAATATGTTGTATGATTACACAAAGATAATAAATTTCTTGAAAGTCAAATATATATCACCTATAATATAAATTACAAGCTACGTTTTTTAATCATTTGCCTACTGAGCCAATCTTGACCTGACATTTATAAAGTGCTTACATCTCTTCACCTTCAATTCAAATCATGTTTTATATGATGAGATAAGTAAACAACTGGAGTATTTAGATAAAAATTGAAACATCTGTTGAGAGCCAGAAGGGCATATGACTTCACGCTCTTGTAGCTCCAAACAGACAATACCTACTTGTCAAAGATGTTGAGCTCCATGTTCTTAGCAAGGTTGTGGGCATACTGAGCAAAGTGTTCCACCAGAGTGCAGTCATAACCTTGGACCTTGAAGTTCATCATCTCATAGAAGGTAGAGTCTTTGGCTGGAGGAATCTCTTGGTCTGCAACTTGCTGTGTCTTCATCTATAAGACAATTGAAGAAAAAAAAGTAGGAACGTTTGAGAAGTGTGAAAGGAAATGATAGATGTTAACTTGAACTTTACTGTACTATGAAACATCGTTGTGATTAACACCTGCCAAATCATACGACTCCCTGAAAGCAGGACCATGTGGCTCGCAACTTGCCTGCCATTGAATTTCATGTAATCGAACACTGTGTTCCAATCATAATTCTTGATTTTAATACTAATTAGTCATACCCTCACACTACTTGAAAATAAAGGTCGTGACATCAAATGAATTTTCGGCAATTGTAAAGAAGTGAAACTAATTAATACTTCAAACTGACTAATGTTATGCATGAAAAACAAAGATTTAACAGCACAGAGTAAAAAATTATTCAGTAGGACCTAATCACATTTTGTGTTTGCAAAGTATGCGAAAATCACATCTCATCATTTAATTCATACCTGCTCAAATTCAGTATCAAAATCATCATAATGACGAACTTGTTGAAGAAACGTAGATGGCAGGAGCTTTTTGTGAACTCTGTGAAAGAGAATGTCAGACAAAAAGAGAAAATAAAATACAATCAGGAATTTGAATGACAAATTCGAATGACGCTTTGACGAAATGGATTGCAAAATGACAAAGTTGATTCATGGAATTGTACGTTGGCAGCTGAGGATGACGAAATTGATTTCACTCTGACGAAATTGGATGCAAAAAGATGAGAGTGCTTGAAAAAAGTTTGAAAATGAATGACCAAAGATGAAATTGACTATGAGATGTGCAAGATTAGGAAGTTTGGGGACGAAATAGAATTTATACAAGTGTTAAAATGAACAGGAAAGCTTATATTAAATCAAATATTTCAACAATTATTTTTATTTTTCTCCCAATTTTTTGGTACATGTGCAGGATGTGTGTGAACAATTTGTACTCTTTAGCGCTAAACCGGGTACAAGGTCAATACCGTTTACAGTTAGACCTCATACAGTGTAGGAGTGCTCCGGTCTCTGTATAATATTAATTATAATAATAATAATAATAATACTTTGTTCTTTTATAGCCCATTTAATATCTGTTGACATTTCAATGCGCTTTACAATATAAATATATATATATATAAATATAATAAAGATCATAAAAGGAAGATGAGTAAACAGATGCATATATATATATAGAAAAAAATGAAGTTCGTACAAAGAGAAAAATAATATTACTTATCCTTTAGTACTATTGATATGCTACATGTAATTTGAAAAGATGAGTTTTGAGTTTTGAGTTTAGATATGAATGTTTCAGTATTGGATATACAACGTAGGGAGTTTGGGAGAGAATTCCATAACAATGGTGCTATATGAGTGAAAGCCCTATCACCATGCGCTTTTTTCTGCCTCTCTTAACAACGAGGAGGTTTTGAGGAGGACTTTGGTGGAACAAATTGTAAGACAAGATAAGAGATATCCTCATGCAAGTCTTTAACACTATTTAAAAGAAACTTGAAGCATCTTATATCTAAATATCAATGATTCTTGTACCAGTAATTATATTATACAACATTACCTATAACTGTTTTCAAACTTATGATTTTGTAATGATTATTTCCATTTGTATTACCGGTACCTCCCATGAACGATGTCCCTGTCATGTTTTGTCATGTATGTTTCTTTTTTAGTTTTGTCTGTATATGTAAATCTCTTAACTACTGTTCGGGGAACTATGCCTCCACAAAGCCATTTGGCCTTTTTTTTTAGTTCCCTATTTTCATTCTCTTATATATTGCAAATGCTGTAATATTTATATTGTATATATCTTTGTATTGTTTTTATTGAAAATAGAAATTTGAAGTTTTGAATCCTTTAATTGTAACTTGTTTAAATATCTTTATCACAAATACCATTGCCAATGAAGAATGAGGATACTATTACAGTTGTCCAGAAGTGAGGATACGAAAGAGTGAATGAGAATTTTAGTTGAAGCTTTATTAAAAAATCTGCGGACTTGCCTATTCTTCAAAGTTCTAAGAGCAAATGATGGTTTGCGGTAAACAGTACTATTAATAATGTGGCTGCGCAGCTCAGAGACAGATGGTTGTCCAGAATAACTCTGATCTGAGATTGCGAACTTTCTTGGAACAATGAACAGGTGTATTATTAACAGATATTGTTATAGTCTTGATTGAGGTGGTCAGTGGAGCCACAAATACTGCAGTCTCAGTGGGACAACCATCAATATCAAAGACTGATTATGAGTTTCAGTCTACCACCCAACTAGACCGAAAATTCCGTCTCTTTCGTTCATTAGCCTCTGAGTCTGAGTCTGATTTGGGTAGGGTCGGTTAGCCTCCGACTGAGTCTGATTTGGGTAGGGTCGGCTCCTCTCTTATTCTTAAAGAGAGGAGCCGACCCTACCCAAATCAGAGGCTAAGAGAGGAGCCGACCCTTCCCAATTCAGAGGCTAATGAACGAAAGAGACAGAATTTTCGGTCTACCACCCAACGTGCCTAACATCAACATGAAAATCTTCACTTCACTAGACCCTCTACCTAGGTAGGTAGTATAGGTGCACGACCACACCACCATACATGCAAGTTAACGTATGGGACCATACTAAACTTGAAGCTACAAAATCGAGCTGGAAAAGATATATATTATGCATTTGAAAATTCTTTATTCATGCATATAAACTTACATGTCTCTCCAGGCATAGACACCATGATATCTAACAACATTTAATACGTTTTTTAACATTTTTTTTTAATTTGCGGAAAAATTCACCGGTGACCAAGGCCCAGAGGAGCTGCCTACCAAATTAGTATCCGATTTAACAAACAATAAAAAAATAATAAATAAAATCTTCCATTATTGAAAAGTTGTCGCATTTGACGTAAAATGAAGCAAAATTGTATACTTCCCAAAAAAATGCAATAGGTCTACTGTGCAATATATATGTTTTCCCTGATTTGTATGCATCGAATGCATTTGGGAAACAATGCTTTCTGAAGCTGTATATAGATATTCATCATTGTTCATATTATCACATGTTTATCATTGTTATAATATTTTTATATTGATACATGTACTATGTTGTAAATATGTTTGTACTCTCATACCCCGAGAGGGGTCGATAGCAGGGCCGTAGCCAGAGTTTGATGTTTGGGGGGGGGGGGCCCAAACGTGTAATTGATCGACGTCCTGGGGAGGGGTCTAGGAGGGGGCACGTGCCCCCGTGGCTACGGGCCTAGTCGATAGAGTCAATAAAATCTTACAATCAATCAACTCACAATTCCAATAGCTCAAAGACCTTCAAATAAATACATTTTACAATTGAAATTGAAAAAAGTAATACATGCATTTAATTTCTTCTCATTATTATTAAATTGTTGTTAGGTCTACAATTATAAGGAATTGATCGAGAAACTAATTTGATATTCCAGGGACAGTAGGCCTATGCCGAAAAGAATCGAAAATTTAAGAAAATCATGTTCAATTTTTTTTTGCGGGGCGCGATAGCTCAGTGGGTAGATCGAGCAGTGGTCTACCCGGGTTCGAAACCAAGTCGATGCGCTATATAGTGCCCTTTTAAGGCATTAATCCTCATTACCAGGAGTCCCTCGGAGAGGACCTTGATCCGTCGGTCCTCTGGTTGCCTACTAACAAGCATTCATGCTTTCTTAGCAGTCAGGTAAAATAACCACTACTACTACACATGCAATACAAATTATTGGTGCTTACTTAGATGCTTGTTTCTACATCATACATACTTTGAGCAATTAACAGAATCGTCTACATGCCAAGAAAATCTTGATAAAAAAAATACTGGTCTGCTCACCTACCTCCACAGGAGGACGAATGTTTTTGTCTGTTTTACGTTATGCATATTATATGGGTACGGGGAAAACTCTTCAATATGTCTCACTATAATGTTTTAAACGAAAGATAGCGCTAAAATACTTGATTAGATGCTGGCAATAACGCCTTTCAAGTACAGGACAAAAGAAACAAGATATGACTGATTGTAATGTTTTTTACAAGAGATGGCGCTATACTATTTTTTACGAGCAAACTTGTAGATCAGTAAAGAGATGATTATATTTATGTAAAATTGTGACGTGATTATTGATGTTAATATATTATGTAAGTTTTAATATTCATCAGTGTGATAATGTCTTCTTTTTTATTGAGAGCGTTTAATTTGACACTTAATTCCTCGGTATAGCCGTTTATAACTTATTTCGTTGGAATAATAAAACTAAATCAGGCCATCGGATGCAAAGAGACAAGGGCGTCAATCAATTCTCGAGAAAGTTTCAGAATCTTTTGAAATGTACAGTCATTGATCCTGAGTTGAAAACCATATTTGTATTAGAAATGGACATTTATTTGGGTGAGTCTGGGTTCATTATGCTTGCCCGGTATGTGTGAATAAGCCAGTTCATAGTTGCAGTCTGAGCATGAGCAGATAAAGGTCAATGCAGACCAAATTGTGAAATACACGGAGACAAAATACTGGATACGTGCATGCTCATGAAAGTTATGTAATCATTAATTCATGTATGCACAAGCAGTGCACCCCATGATACACAGGTGGAAGTATTCTTTGAAAAGGGGCATCAAAGGCTATTTATGTAGCACCTCCATCGCTGTAGGAGTGATTATTTCAAAATAGACAAAAGTGGGACCTCTTCATGTTTTGAAGATATGTGGATATTCGGGGTCTGATTTGGGACATGTGCTAAAAACTGGTCTATTGTGATGAATAGAGTATGCTAGTGAATAGATGAACAAATGCCAATGCACCTGCTTTAGATAGGGTTTGGAATCGTGGAACAAAACGCTGTTTAGTGTAGAAAGGTACTGTAGTTCAGATAATGAAGAAGACTGGCCACACTTCAGTTTTGCAGACAAGGAGCACAGATATTTATATATTTGAATTTTGTAGATACTCTCAGTCTGGAAGTAAGCTATACAAAAAAGGACAGAATTGAAACAAATCAACTTGAAAGTCATGGCCATGGGTAAGTGATTTGAAGACATTTTTGCCTTGCAGTTTCAATATTTTTTTATAACTCTTTTACTGTATGGTATAAATCATGGTATCAAGGACAAGGGACAACCTGAGGTGAATCCATGATATCCTGCACCAGGCGATAATAACAATTTATGGTCTTTGGAAGCCAAGCATCCATAAACTTGTGTAATGGTCGAGTTGTATGTTTGTGAATAATATTGTTGATTAGATAAGGTAATAAAAAGCATAAAATGGGTAAAGAGACCATGAAAATAACTGAATTTTGTTTACATGCATAATCATGAAATCGATGCTTTATTAGGCAAATAGTATAAAATCGCGCTATGCTAGAGTTCTGCACTTGTGTTCAAAATAAGATTAGTGTAGTCTGAACAGGTCCAGGATTTAGAAAAGAAGGGAGCAGATATTTTGAAAACCGCACACTGAAATTTCAGAGAAGCGTAGCACACACACACACACACTCAAATAATAATAATTATGATATCATAATTATTTTTATAATAAATTCGCGAATTAACCTTCCAATGATTATAATGATGAATTAATCTTAAAGCCCCACTGTACTACTTGTAGCTACTTGCTCCCTCTCTATATAGAAAACAATGCCTAAGCGGTGCCCGTTGGTCTCCCATGATCCTCTTTTTCTTATTTTAATTGACAGCTGAGTTGATGAGACTGATAATCACCTGTCAGTGACCACGCTAATCTCTCCTGGCCATACTATTGCAGAGGGGCTTTATGATTTAGACATAAGATGAGACCTATTCCTTCATTAATGATATGATATCATCAGTGAGCAAGGAGTGTCCAACTCTCCCCCCTCGAAAAAAATTACTTTTGAAGTATTGAGAATCAATAGCACTTTTGTGTGATGGTTCTTTTGTGTGATACTATGTCCCATTTGCAGGCCATTTAAATGAAAAAGTTAAATTCAAACGGCATTTGAAAGATAATACTAATTTAGAACTTCCATACAAAAAGGGGGAGGGGGGGGAGGGCTTGAAAATGTCTTTAAGTGGGAAAATAACGACTATTAGTTGTCGAATAGACTTAAAGGGCAAGTACACTCCAAAAATAACTTACTTTCAATAAAAGCAGAAAAATCAGACAGACCAATCACAAAAATTTGAGCAAAATCGGATAACTAATAAGAAAGTTATGAATTTTTAAAAAAGTATGTAAAACTATGGAACAATGAGAATCACAACACAAATTGCCAAGATGGTTATCAGTTTGTGACGTCATGTCCTCACAACTTATCAATTGCTTTATATAGTTTAATCCCATTAATTTCCCTTTTTATCCCCAAAACTTGATTTCAACATGCTTTTGCCCAGGTAATATGACTTGTATCATATTGCGTGCATGACATTTCAAAAACTTTTATCAATTTTGAAGAATTGATACTATTTTCTGAATATTGTATTTCATAATTATTGATTTAAAAAAAAATAGTTTATCAAAATTCAATTTTTTCATGATTTAACTGGACAAAAATTACTCTATATTTGTGCATCCACACAAAAACATATTACTAACAATCTAACTTGGATGCTGGTGTGAAGAAATAAGATTCTTAGGGTGAAAATAGGAAATTTATATTATCAATATAGAAAAAATAATTAGTGGATAGTGAGGACATGGCGTCACAGACTCATGAGTGAGTTGCCAATTTGTCTAGTGATTTTCAAAGTTTTTTATGACATTAAAAATTCATAACTTTCTTATTAGTTATCCGATTTTGCTCAAACTTTTTTTGATTGGTTTGTCTGATTTTACTGCTTCTATTGAAAGTAAGTTATTTTTGGAGTGGACTTGGACCTTAACCCTAAAAAGGCCGGGCTATTTGAGGTCTTAATACGGCCGGGGGAGGGGGCCATTATAGAATACTATAGTAATTTCAATTTTTTGAAAAATTTACTCATTTGCATATTTATGGTAAATTATGCAAATAAGGTCCCCAAAAAAAAAAAAATATATATATATATATATATATATATATATATATTCTTCATATTTAAGCTTTCTTTTCCACTACATATATTTGTTAGACCATTTGGAATAATAATACGACAAACAAATTTGGAAGAGCCAGGTTATTCCTTATGTTATCTCTTGTTTTGATAATTTCTTATGTATTTCATTGTTTCTTTTAACTTATGTATGTTATTGTTTTTGTTGTTTTATTTCATTTCTAACTATAATTCAACTATTTTGACCCCAAAACAAACACCTAAACTTTAAACAAGACCAAATAACCAATGTTTTATCTCTTTTTAGGAAGAATGATCTTTCCATATTTTGTTTTGTACACAAATCACGAAAATGAGCGATTTTCGGGCCGACATGTAAAGACAAAAGGTCACGTGACTTTGTAACGGTAGGTCCGATTTTCAAATGCGTTCCCGAACAATCAGAAAAATCGCGGAGGGGGGCATAATGCCCCCCGGCCTTATTAGGGTTAAGTGCTACCAAGACAGTAAGTAATAATCTGATTTTCAGACCATTGTACGGTTTGTACCGAATGGTCGTACGTTTTGTGCTGCGCAACAGCGCAAATATTCAATCAGTTTAATTTTGGCCATTACAAGAAGTGGGTTATTGATGTAGACAAATGCTCATGTACCCATTACAGCTCATTTTATGTGTGTTATTACCAAAGAAGAAACAAAAGCCAGTCAGTCACTCAATAGTGTCTACAGTGAATTCTAGCAAGTAAACGGGTTTCCTTGCATAATTTGAATATTAGGACACTGCTAACGTTTAAATTTCACAGATAGGACATACATGACATATTCAAAATTCCTGCGAAGTTCTACAGAATTTGATGTTGGCTGCAAAAGGGACATAGTATCTTTAATAGGCGAATATGTGTCAAATAGGACGGCTCAGAAGTGTAGTAACTGTCTAATTCCTTCACAGTGAAAAGGGATATTTTTTCATACAAAAGAGTAACAAATTAGACACCGTTCATTCAACTGCATGTTGATCAAAGTAGAACAATTATTATTTATCATACTTTTTCTTGAATTCTGAATCCGACACTACACGTAAAACGTTTAGAATGCCTATAACTTTTGGAAGATTTGCTTTATCAAACTTGATGTAGCGTCATCTCTTGTCAAAACGTTATGCTAAGGGCCTAACTTAATTTTATTTTCATAATAATAGTACCATGCGTTTCTTACCAAGGGATCCAAAATTGAAGTAAGGCGATTGTATGCTCGACTGAAAAATGTTATCCATTTACCCCCCTCCCGATTCCTCGGCGTAACGGAATCTAGAGCAAGTTACGTGAGCTGTCAGATCACAGGGGAGACGTTGGCAAATTCCTCTATATTTTCTGCACACAAAGTACCCCTTCCACTCATTTGAGAGGATTTCTTTACGCACTGAGTCATCATTTTATCCAATTAAATATATGTATATGCCCCTTTTTAACCCAATCTCCCACTAAAACCTTAACAGCTCGTTAAAAGAATGACAATCACAAAAAAGGTCACTTAATAATTTTCACGTGCTTATGTATTTTATTTGCACATGTAGGATTCTGCTGCCAAATGTGAGATTAATTTGTTGAAATGTGAGAAGCTTTTGCACACTAGATTGTCAAAGATTTTCTTCGAATTATGTCCCCCTTCTGCAAGAGAATTCTGGAACCGCTCCTTTGTTCTAATACCGTATTACTTACTTTTAAACTTTTGAAATAGATACACCCTCAAATCTACCACCCTCGGTTCCACTTTAATTGTTCAATCAGTAATATCGGGAAATCAAAGGTGTCCTATTTCATTACCGATAACTTTTTTCAATTGTTATGCATATGTTAATGACCTATTTGTGAACTCTGGATTTTTAAGTTCATAGTCTTTAATCTCGTTTAGATTTGGTAGTGCCACAAACAAGTTGATAGCAAAGGGAAATACAAAATCGTAAACAGGCAAATGCAATTAATAAAACAATACATAGTACAGTGAGAAGAAATGCCAAAACATCTAGCATGTAGAATTGAATGAAAGAGAGTTCTGTTGCAGGCGACTTGAGATAATCCCCGCCATATTTGATCACGTGGTTGACCCAGAATGCAGCGCGTTCTTTTCCAGACATGAGATCATTCTTGATGATAGATGAGACTTCTTTGGCAACCTTTGCATACCTGAAAAATCGGAAATAACAAAAAAGAAATTTGTTTAAAAATAGGATGTACAATCCAAAACCTACTCGATAGTCTCTGCATGATCGTCTTTCATTTTTCCTCCTTTAACAAAAATTATAACAATAGTAAACGGCGGGAGGCTAAGAGTTTATCAAAATACTCCAATCGAATATGTGACTGGACTGTCAGATGAGTAATAATCGACATTTAAAAAGATGAAGAAAACAAACGATTGTACATTATTGTAATTAAATCTCGTGTAACTTCATTGATGCTTCAAGTAAATACCAGTTGTAACACATATAGATGTGTCATTATAGTGGGTCATTCCCCCCCCCCTACATATAGATGTGTCATTATAGTGGGTCATCCCCTACCACACCACCATACTGGATTTCTAGGAAATTAGTTGGCAAATAAGGTTACTCCCGCCCCTCCCAAATCACAATGAAATGATATTACAAGCCCTCGCTGATTTCGATGACTTACCTTGGATTGTTGATGACGTCATAAAGCGTCTCATAAATGACGTCAGCGCTGAGTGCAAACTTGTCAATCCTCCTGCCCATGCCCCGTGCCTCGACCCTGGCTGCGACGTCGTACTGGTCGCCGAGGAAAGGGATAATGATCATGGGTACACCATGGTTGCAGGCCTCCTGGAACCCGTTGTTGCCGCCATGGGTTATGATCACACGAAGCTTGGGATGACCTGATGTCGTGGGAGGGGGTCAATGAAATAAAACTTAGGATTATATCGAAATTGCATTAAAAAAATATATATTTTAAAGATCCTGTCGGAAGTGAAAATGAAATAGATGACTTATACATCAAAGGAAAGCTTACTAGCCATAGATTACAATAATACCAATTATGCTACTTTAGTGCCTGCCAGACGAGTAACAGCTCTCTGAAAACTCGAAATCTAAAGCTTTGAAAATCGGGAGTTATCGACCTAAAAACTAGATATCGAATTGATGACATCATCATATGTGGAGTACGCATAATCACAATGACTTTGCATTCATTAAGCACGGCTCATCGCCTTAGCTATATAGGCGAGCCGATCGGGTGCACATTTTAGGGACTTTTAGATTTGCATGTCGACGTAGTGGACTGCCACGTTTGCCATTCTTTCAAGGCACTGGCCGTGCCCGGCAGTGCCTTAAAAGGACGTCACATTACCTTAAAAGGATGTCACCGTGGCAGTCCACGTTCTCGTCGTGTAAAATCTAAAAGTCCCTATTATCTCATCACTGTTGACCTGTAATTTCGATAGGTGCGGAAAATAAGGTTTTTATTCGCTTTTGTGCAATACTTACTGAAAGGATAGAGTCTTTAAAGTATTATTTTGGCATTATTGTTAAGTCTCCTAATGTCCCCTCGAAGCAAAAATACCCCTTCCAAGTGCACAAAATGCCCCTCTCGCGATAAAAGAAGTGTCCCTCTTCATTGTTCGGCTCTTCATGTCAAAACACCTGATATATTTTGTAGGCCGATATCAATTTGTACATACTTTTTCTATTGCTGCAGTATTACCCAAGTATAACCAAACCAAATGATTTCGTATTTAGTTTATAATCCACATGGCCTGTAGAGGTTTGTTTAAAAAGAGGGAACATGGGACAGAAGGAGACCCTTCGTGGGCTAGAACGTGCTCCTTTTAGCCGGTATGATACAAAGGGCACTAATAAAGGGGAAAATTGTTTACTTCTGAAGGGGCATTTCCTCCATCGCGGGAGAGACCAGTTATTTCTAGATTGTAATTAAATTGGAAAAATTTAGTTATTTAAAAAACAAACAAACAAACAAGTAAACAAAATTCAACTCGGTGGGAAAAAAATTAAGCCACCGGGCAATAGGTATTAAATTTAAAGGGGCGTACTACTTTATCAGTTTGATCAGTATCGTATCCACTTCATAACGAATTCCAATGTAATTTAGTGGCGTGATGAAACACAGTGTCAAAAAAATACCAGACTTCTCTCTCGACTCCTCTCTCTCTTAGCTCAATCGCAGATAGTTCCCCAGTCCATGAACAGCTGCTCGTGTCCAGGAGGAAGACAATATATCAGTGTTTACTTCAGTAAGTCATAACAAGAGAATAGTGAATTAATAATAAATAAGGGTTTTAAAATATCAATTCGTGATGGTATATCAGTCTTTTCCACCAAGTTCTTTTTGTAGGTGTCCCCTTTCTTGTATTACCTTCTTTGGTTATGTCCCGCACTTTGAAAAAAAATCTTATACCCGCTGGGTGTAGGGAGTGATTAAAGATGAACATGGACCTTATACACTTTACACAGAGCACAAGCATAAGTCAAGATTAATGAAGAAATAGGGGTTGATTAGAAGAAAAAAGGGCAAGACTGAGTGAGAAGATTAAAGAAATTGTTATTAAACTCACCTAGAAGATCATTCTGCGGAACCCATGGCAAAGCTTTCACATTGGGTGGTAACTCCTTCTTTGGAAGTTCTTTCAACTGCCAAATTATTTTCTGAGGTAACCTTCGGAAAACTTTGGCAAACATGTCGACAAACTCCGGCTGAAACTTCGTAACTGAGGCGAAGTACGTTCCAAGCGTGAACACGATAACCCCTTCGTCTCCCGAGCTATTCACGAACTCTTCTAACTCCTGTTTAAAAAAATAAGCAAATAAGAATGACGAACGACAACTACCTTCTACAAATCTATACAGTGACAAGTATTCCGCTTGGGAACTGTCCCTGGTAAATTATGCACTTAAATTAAGTCGATAATGGTCCTGAATAATTGGAGTAGTTGATCCAGACGTTTGTTCTATACAATAGAGATGCTCTTGGAAGGTTTCATAATGGAAGAGAGTTGTCAAAGAGCTAGATGTTCTTGATAATGCTTCTTATTATCCTAAATGAGGGGTACTTGCTCCACGGGACAACTTAGAAATAGTATTGATATAATAAGTATAGACTTTATTGATGGAAAGGTATACAAACAAAGTGATTTAAACACACACACACGCACCCACATACATACTATATTATATATATACACATATAGGTAGATCCAGCCCCCTCCATATTGAAAAATACGAGAACAACGGGCAAGATTTACAGGCGGGTAAAGGCACATTCCCCTTCCTATCCCATACCTCTTGGAACCTTATGGTGGGTTCCCACTGCCGATCAAACCAACCCGACCAAGCCCAATCAAGCCCGATCACCCATTTTCCCCCGACCAATCCCGACCACATGCCTAAACACAAGCTCTTCCCGACCGCTATTCGACCATTGACGACCCACATTCGACCATTCACGACTCCTGCACGACGTATAGTCGACCACAACTTCGATCTCTTCTCGATCATTCCGATCTACATACAATCCCAACGCGATCCCTACTACACCAACTAGACGTACACACGATCTCTACACAATCTCGGCCCGAGCAGATCGACCTGTTCGAACAGGGATCCAAGATGACTCGTGAATTGAGTGGTTGCACAAAATATTATCGTCAGCTGATGGTACAGTACTCATTTTTGATCAGCGTTCAGTTCATCTCAGACACTCAAGAAGGCTAAAAGGCTTATTTTGAAGTCAATGCATTCCACATTTCTTTAAACTCCCCCTGCAGACCCAGTGCCATTTGCCAAAGTACTGTATTGCACATGATACTTAAAACATTAATTTTATTTGCCTTTTCAAACAAACTGTCAAGAGCTGCACGTGTCGCAGTCACATGTTACTACCAATTCTAGAAGCGATTAACTTAATTAGTATCAATATACCGGTACGAAGAAAATGTGATTAGATCAGCACGTAATTGTGTCCTTGTTTTTTGAATATTTATAAGGTGTTTTATTTTCTCAATACCAGAGGCAATACATATAACCGAAATCATGAAATTTACATCATACTCAGAACAATCAAAATACAACTCAGAATAATCAAAATACAATTCAAAAGTATTATTCTGAACATCAATTGCTAAACAAAACAACTCTTTCATACATTTCCTTATTCGTTTAAAACAATAATAGTAATAATAATAATGACAAAATAGTCACATCTCCGTGGTCATTTCATGTTCATTTTGTGCTTCTTTGAAGAAAAAACACGAATATCTGTTGAATTAAAAAAATAAAAATAAATGCTTGTACATGAAATATTACAGTCTGTAAAAATATTGTCTAAAAAGTACTACCTCTGAAAAGAGACAAACTCCCCCAAAGAGAGAGATAAAGATAAAAAACAACCAAAATACAACCAAAAAAACCCCCAAAAAAAAAAAAACAACAACAAACAAACAAACAAAACAAAAACAAACAAATATAAACATAAAGCAAAGAAATACTGCTGGAATGGAGGGTTGGGAAGTTGCTTTTTTTTAAGTTAATTAATATTACACAAAACTTTCCAAGGTCTCCCATTTTTTTAAAGTGAATTGAAAGAGTATCCCTTTCCATTGCAAGTTTTTTTCCTCTTTCCTATTTTCGAGAATTTTATCTTTTACTTCATCTACATTTGGAGGCTTTCCTTCTCTCTACTATTAAAAATCATCAATTTAATCAAAATCAGAATGTGGTTTAGTAATTGCTCCGATTTCATATTACTCCCATTTATTCCAATATGAATTTCTTTCCACGACAGTTTCTTTAGAATTGGTAAATTGAGTTTATAAGCACATTTTTCCCAGAATCTTTTATTATATTACATTAAAAAAATACATGTTGATAGGTTTCCTCCAAAATATTGCAATACGAACACAAACCGTTTGTACGAAATTTAAATCTATGCAAATGATGGTTTGTATAAACTATTCTATGCAAAAGTTTAAACTGAAATTCTCTCAGTTTACTGTTTAATGTGCACAACTTTGGTTGAACAAAAAAAAAATCCACATCTTTAGTTGTAATATTATAAAGTTCCATTAAGATATGAAATGCTGAGCTGATTTCTGCATTCTTCTTGATTTGACTTTTATACACCATCTCTGCAGTTATTTCTTCAAATTTAAAAACCTTCTTTGCAAATATTAATTCTAAACTAAGGCCACAGTGGATGTACTTTCTTGCAGGCTGAACATTCTGTTTCCATTCGTGAGGAATTATTGAATAGATTTTGTTAACTTTTGTAATTTCTTCCTTACTTAAACCAATGGCAATAAAATATGCATCTTTTTAATAACCCTTGTTCATCGCATATGTGATGAAGTCGATATATATTTTTTTAAACAAATTTTCCTCAAATAAAGTTTGACCTTCTAGTTGAATAAAATTATTATTATACAATATTTCATTCCCTCTGTATCTCTCTTCTGTTTTAACATATTCTGTCATATCTATCCATGCTTTCAGAAGATTCTGATGTAAAGAAGGTAACATGAGTTTCACTGTATCTCTCCAATAGTTGCAATAAAATATTAAATTCCCGCCCATTGGTCTCATTAAATATTTAAAGTAATGTTTCCATTTGATAGCTTGAGTTACTGTTACAAGCCTTTTTTCCACATTATTCTCTGTGCCTTTACAAACAGTCGGAAATTCATCATTTTGAGCCCACCCTGCGGATAGTTTAAAAACATGATGCTCTTTTAATTTTGCCTTTACTTCTTCACAAAAAATTCAAAACATATTTCTTCAATTTCGCTATACACCCATTCAGGAACCGGCATCAATGATGATAAATATATAAATTTAGAATAGCCATATACTTTCATTAATTGAATTTTCCCCATTAATGTTAAATCACGCTGCTTCCACCACGTAAAACGTTTTTTAATCTTGCTCAATATTTCTTTATAATTCATTTGTTCTTTGATATCTTCGTGTATTGAAAAATAAATTCCTAGTATTTTAACAATGTCTACTTGCTTCCCAAACGGAAATGTATGAGTGGATAATTGTGGACCTAAGGGCAAAATGAATGTCTTGTCCTTGTTTAACTTTAAGCCTGATATTTTATAAAAACATTCAAAAATATGTTTAATTTCCTTAAATGAATTCGAATCTTTAATGAAAAGCGTTATATCGTCTGCGTACAGAGAGAGAGAGAGAGAGATCTCCTGCCTTACTCCTCTTTCAACCTTGAAATAACCTGTTGATGTATATCCATTTATAACACAACTTTCTGCTTTAGTATAAAAATTATTAACCCATTTACAAAACCCTGGTCCAAAATTAAATGATCGAAAACCTTATATAAAAAAAAATGTGAAACAGAATCAAATGCTTTTTCAAAATCAATGGCCACCAGAAAAGCGTGTTCTCTGTAAAAGAAGTATGAGAGATCATGTCGTCATTATTCGTATTGCTTCTCCAATGTTCCTATCCTATATCCCAACTGATCAAAACTAACAATTTCAGGTAAAACTTCTTGTATTCTCTTTGAAAGTATCTTAGATAGGATTTTATAATCTACGTTTAGGAACGAAATCGGTCTGTAATTCTTAATAAGCTCCGGATCTTTGCCATCTTTATGTATCAAGATAATAACTGCTTGACTTTGAGAGCCTGATAATTCCCTTGTTGAAGAGCTTCATTAAAAGATGCAAGAACTAGATCTCCAATTACTGGCCACAATTTCTGATAAAATTCTGCACTTAAACCATCATTTCCAGGAGATTTGTTAAGTTACATATCTTTTAGTATTTCTATGCATTCCCTTTCTACGATCGTTTCCTCACATGAATCTCGTGATATATTATTCCATTTTGGCAGGTTATTAGGAAAGAAGTCCAAAGTGTCATCTTGTATAGAATTTATTTTGCTATATAGCTGCCCATAAAATGATTTTATTCCTTCAATAATTTCTTTTTCGTTAGAAGTGGTATTTCCATTTCCATTTAATTTTTTATTATACTTTTTTTTCTATTTGATTCCATTTACTGTTTGAAGAATGCTGTATTCTTTTCTCCACATTCATACCATGAGGATCTTGACCGTACTTTTAAACCTTCATTGATGTAATCGTGGAGTAAACTTAGTTGTTGTTTCTTAGTTTTCAAATTTTCAGAAATATCTTTGTGATGTCCAATCGACAATACATCCTCTTCTAAGTCTTTAATCTCTTTTACCAATTTTCCGATTTTTTTCTTTCTTTCCTTTCCTCCGCCCTTTTTCTTGATAGTTTAATTGTAAACTTCCGTGTTTCCATTTTCATGAAATCCCATAGTACTCTCTTATCTTTAATTTCAACATACAGTTTCTCTTTTAAAGTATTTATTTCTTCTCTAATCTTCTTATTGTATTCCTTGTCACTTAATAGACTATTATTAAACTTCCAATAAGATCTTTTATTTTTATTTTTGTCGATGACCTATTATGGATTACCAGATTAACTGCTGAATGGTCAGGCGCTATAGAGGAACAATGTCACATTTGGATGTTATTTGCTCTAAATTCTCTGATATGATCCAATAATCTAAGCGACTTTGCATAAAAGGATTTCGTTGTTTATACGTGTATTGCTTTTTATCTTTATTTTTACTTCTCCATACATCACGTAATCTATAACTATCCATGAACTCTTCAAATTTTTTACTAAACTTTGTTTGCTTCTTTGACACTTGTCCAAAATAATCTATATTCGTGTCTCTAATAACATTGAAGTCACCCCCAAGTGCTACTGGGTTTCCTTCTGTATTATTCCTATTGAGTTGAGTTGCGATCGGAAAGATCGAGTGCGGTCGAGAAGTGGTCGAGAAGTGCTCGGGATGTCATCGAGAAGCAGTCGAGAAGTGAGCGAGTTCGGTCGAGTGACTGTTTAGGGCAGACATGTATCGATCGTCAAGCGGTTGAGTTGTTGATCGAGTTGATCGGGAACCAATCGTGTAGAAGTTGTGTATAAATCGAGATGATCGGGTAGTGATCGGCGGAAAAAATCCACCGCGACCAAACTAGACCTCTATACGATCGATTCCCGATCAGCTCGACCTCTACTCGACCAATACACGATCGCTGTACGATCGCTTGCCTTCTCGACCCCTACACGATATTTTTTGACATGCCAAAAATTGTCGTGTAGGAAGCCAGATCGATACCGACCAAGGTAGACCGACCCCGATCAAGGTAGACCGACCCCGATTGCCCTTGCCGACCGAGCCCGACCAGGCCAAAATAGCTTGATCGGGCTTGGTCGGGTTGGTTTGATCGGCAGTGGGAACCCACCATTAGCTGGGAGGGTCGGTGGATTATAACGGGAAATGTAATTACAGTGAAAAAATGTGAGGGCAATTTTTTAGAGCCTGGATGCATCCCTGATCTGTATAATAATAATAATAGCTCACATTTATAATGCGCCTAATACTTTGTTTCTAGGCGCAGCACATATTATTATCTCGGTCATCGGATTCAGGCTTACCCGCACACAATGTATGCACATTCTCCACTCCCTGGGGAGCATTCCGGCCAGTCGCCATTTTACAAGCGCCACTTGCTCATCCAACCACATTAACTTTCGCATCCTACCGGGTACCCATTTAACACCTGGGTTGAGACTGGCAAATGTAGATTAAAGTCTTGCCAAAGGACATTAGTGCCGCGGCGGGACTCGAACCCCCTACCTTGCGATCTTCAGTCGGGTGACTTATCCACTAGACCACAACACTTCTACTGTATCATATCAAGTTAGAATACGTCATCACCTGATCAAGGTTTGCTGGTGGTATGACAGTAAGACCCCCTCCTATCAAAATAACATTCGGTGAAAGTGGGAAAGGAAACTCTGAGGACATATGAATGTTGATGAGATGAAGATCAAAGAATTTGTGCCATGTCCTTAAGCTTAGGTCGAGATCCTGCTGATTAAAACCCATGTTCCTTGCGACTTTTTGAAACGGTGGTACCATAATGTACTGTCCACCTATGATCGTCAAACTGGTAAAGAAGATGTTGGTGACCCTCTGCAGGAAGGTCATTCTGTTGGTATAGCCAGTGGAAAACTCCGGTTGAAAGGCAGGATTGAAGTAGGATCCAAAAATGTAACAATACTCCATCAGGAATGTTTGGAGTCATGGATATCATCTTGATTTGTTTGCTGTGATTGAGGTTGCGTTCAAGCACAGCTCTCATCACCAAACCACACATCCAAGCGGGATCCATAATGATAGCGTCCATACCTTCCAGTTGCTTCATTATGTCGACGTCACGAAGAACACCCTCGCAATCGTCGCCCATCGACTCGCTTAAGAGTGAAAAGAGCTCAAACATCTGAGTCTCTGCACTGTCAAACGCCATAGTGTTA
The DNA here is from genome assembly GCA_037976565.1 of Mesocentrotus franciscanus. Taxonomy (NCBI): domain Eukaryota; kingdom Metazoa; phylum Echinodermata; class Echinoidea; order Camarodonta; family Strongylocentrotidae; genus Mesocentrotus; species Mesocentrotus franciscanus. Next base: position 16,939,561 of record CP137669.1, on the reverse strand, counting down.
GCATGGAAAAACATGTCACGCACATCCTGCACCGATCTATTGCGATGATTGAAGATGAGAAAGGATAGGTTGGAATATTTAGGATCCTTGGCCCAGGGGCGGATCCAGCCGGCGGCAAGGGAGGGGGCCTAAAAAGGGGCCCACTTCGTGCGAAAATTTGAAAATCGTGCCGGTCGATTTTTCGCTCAGTGGGGGAGTGAGCAAAAATTTGGCACCCGAAAAAAATTTTTCCCTCCGGGAAGGATTATTTTTTTCCACCGCCACCCCTTGGGCGCCAGGAGGGCCCAACTTCTTTTTTCAAAAAAGGGTGTTTTTACCTGTTTTTTTCTAGGGGAGGCCCGGGCCGGGCCCCTGGATCCGCCACTGCCTTGGCCCGATGTTCGTAGGCCCTGCTTATGAGAACAGTCACATTATGACCCTTGTCAGCCAAGCCTTGGCCTACGGCCGCCCCTGCTAGAAAATGGCTTCCCTCGCCGTACACGGATGAGACCAAGATATTGAAACCGAAGACAGCCGGGCATATTATTGACATGAGCAGGACAATAAAGCTACAAAAGGTTTGTATATCCATGATCGGATGCCGTATATCTGCCAACTGAAATATATATTCCGTTAGCTTTGATCAAGCATTCACAACTTGCATGCTTCCACCAGCAAAAGTATGACAGACCTTATAAATCCTTGATCCAATAGACCCTACGATGAATGATTGAATCGGTGCTATTCTGACTGAATTTAAAACTTTGGGTCTCACCGTAATCCGGTACATACACAGTTCAGTTATATTAATCAGGCATGCAATCAATAGGCCTACAAACGACCTTAGATAAGCAAGACATTTGTGTAAAACATGCTTGTGTAAGACTGCATAGACCCTTTCTGTATTATTGTGTAAAAAGAGTTGGACTGAAAACGTTACTGTCTCCATATGTTAACAGGGGATACCATGGTTCTTGAAAATGACTATAATTCCACTAGTATGACTTTAAAATTGCAGAAAATGTAACTTTGAAATTTGAAGACAAAGACTACCATTATAGACCTGAAAAGCTGAGGAGACCTGGCAGAACTTTGCAGCAATATGGGTACTTTTGGCATTTTCGAACAAAATCTAAACTACCAGATCTATTCATCTCTACTGAGTACCCCTTTTCAGGTACAAGAAGTGCCTCTTACCGCCTGTGATAAGTGTCCAATTCACCTTTGAAAATTGCCCCTATTCAAATCTGAGAAATGTCCCTTTTACTTTGACAAGTGCCCTTTTTCCTTTATAACTAAGTGGCCCTTCCCCTTCTAATAAGTGCTCTTTTCACCTCCGATAAGTGCCCCTTTTTATTTTGACACGTTCCCTTTCCCCCTATTTAATTAGAGCCTCTCCCTCTTCTCATCTCTGATAATTATATGCCCCTGTTGAAATCTGATAGGTGCCCCTTTACCTTCGACAATAGCCCCATTTCTTTTGTAATAGGTGCCCCTTTTATATTCTCATAAGTACCCTTTTTAATTTGCGAGAAGTGCCCCCTTTCACCTCTGTTAATTGCCCTTTTTACTTTGACACGTGCTCCTTTTCGTTTCTAATTAGTGTAAATTTCCCTTTTGATAAGTGCCCCCTTTTCCTTTCTCCATAATAATTAAGTGCCTTTCATTTCAAGGGACCAGGAGCAACTTTGTTCTCGACTTTCCCCAAAGCTCGCTCGCATTTAAAGTTGATGTAATTGCAAAACTTGCTATTAGGGTCTTTTCAGTCTTTCATTATGAGATTGTGTTCAAGACCCCAGTACGATTTTTCCTCCTTATAAGATCTAATTGGTCGCAATGCGATCTCACAAATTTTAAAAGGAAGGTTTCCCTTGGTAGGTGCCTTTTTTCTTCAAAGTGTCCTTTTTGTTGGTGACCCCCACACACCCACACACTTTGGAAGACGCTCTTCCAATCCTGGTTAAATTTTGTTTTCCTTTTTGTTTTGTTATGTGTTTGTGCTTGCTTGTTTGAAAGTCAGGCAATTTTGAGTAAAAACTTACAACTTTAACAAATCCAATGACCATTTTTATGTGTTTTCTTTTCATTGTTTTGTGGATCCTAGATCCACCAGTTTGCATGAACGTTTGAAAATTAAACAGTTCCCCTAAATTTGAAGTCTTTCCATATAGAGTTTGATTTTGAATATAATATTTACACATATTATTTACATTGAAAAAATATATTAATTAAAGATATTGATTTAAAAAAAAAACAAGGCAGATGGCATATTGTTACGATTATTAAAATTTCTGCCAAATATTGCAGCGATCGTTCATTACATTAAAGCTCATTAAAGCGGGGCCGCAGGTCTAGACCCCCTCCCCCACTCCCGTCACATGGACCTTTTTCTCCCCTCCCCCACCCTCCTTTCATTCATCCTTTCTGATGTAGTTAGAGTTAATTCCTGTCTGCTTTGGGATGTTATTTTGTATAAAAGTGTATAACTATACCCTGTTATCATAGTAAACGGTGTAAACAATCGTTGTAGAAAGATATATTAAGAAACGTCTTGATAAATGCTATACCCTCGACTTCTCGAATCTCGCCAGGTTACTACAACGTGTTTGCCTGCATGGTTAGCAAGTCGACACGGAGCATCGTCCACGAGCCGCGTAGCGGCGAGGCGATTTTGGGGTGCTATTTTGAACCCCGTAAGTGATGTTTTCCTGGCATCTATATACTAATACAATGGAAACCATAAAAGCAGTGCATGATAACGTCTATTTAAATCAAGTAGCAGTTAAGGGGTTCGACCCAATGACGATGCGGAGCATCGTCCACGAGCCGCAGGTCCGAGCCGCGTAGCGGCGAGGCGATTTTTCTTTGGGGTGGGCTATTTTGAACCACCGTAAGTGATGTTTTCCTGGCATCTACTAACACAATGGAGTCCATAAACAGCATTTCATGATAACGTCTTTTTAAATCAAGTAACAGTTTGAGGGGGGTTCGACCCAATGACGATGCGGAGCATCGTCCACGAGCCGCAAGGCCCGAACCGCGTAGCGGCGAGGCGATTTTTTTTTTTTTTTTTTTTTTTTTTTTGGGGGGGGGCTATTTTAAACCCCCGTAAGTGATTTTCCTTGGATCTACTAACACAATGGAGACCATAAACAGCATTTCATGATAACGTCTTTTTAAATCACTTAAGTAACAGTTTAAGGGGGGTTCTACCCAATGACGATGCGGAACAACGTCTTTTTAAATCAAGTAACATTTTGAGGGGGGTTCGACCCAATGACGATGCGGAGCATCGTCCACGAGCCGCAAGGTCCGAGCCGCGTAGCGGCGAGGCGATTTTTTGTTGTTGCTATTTTGAACCCCCGTAAGTGATGTTTTCCTGGCATCTATATACTAACACAATGGAGACCATAAAAAGTAGTGCATGATAACGTCTTTTTAAATCACTTAAGTAACAGTTTAAGGGGGGTTCTACCCAATGACGATGCGGAACATCGTCCACGAGCCGCGAAGTCCGAGCCGGGTAGCGGCGAGGCGATTTTGTTGCTATTTTGAACCTTCGTAAGTGATGTTTTCCTGGCATCTACTAACACAATGGAGACCATAAAAAGCAGTGCATGACAACGTCTTTTAAATCAAGTAACAGTTTAGGGGGTTTGAACCGATGACGATGCGGATACTGTGTGGGTCTGGACACATGATGGCGTTTTCTATTCACATCACATTTTCACTTGGCAGCCCAAGGGGTAAACCCTAACCCCTCCCCATCCCCCAGATCCGCCACTGGGATCTTTTGCAAACTGGAAGCAATAAGCATTACATGTAGGCGATGGAAAAAGTGCTTGCGAAACGGATAGAAACTTTGTGGTAGGCTCTTCGCGGCCACAGGGATGACAGAAAATAATATGACAATGAAACCAGCAACTGGCAGGATTAATGGCGGGGACAATCTGCATGCTGAAAGAGCACTTAGAATAGGTATATT